>CAUYLG010045819.1:0-157779 GCA_963573385.1 Cacajao melanocephalus | reverse complement strand
GATGAACCTGGAAACCATCATTCTCAGCAAACTGACACAAGAACAGAAAATCAAACACCGCATGTTCTCACTCATAGGCAGGTGTTGAACAATGAGAACACATGGACACAGGGAGGGGAGCACTACACACTGGGGTCTGTTAGGGGGAAATAGGGGAGGGACAGCAGGGGGTGGGGAGTTGGGGAGAGATAGCATGGGGAGAAATGCCAGATATAGGTGAAGGGGAGGAAGGCAGCAAATCATACTACCACATGTGTACCTATGCAACAATCTTGCATGTTCTTCACATGTACCCCAAAACCTAAAATGCAATTAAAAAAAAAAGAAAAATTGACAATGGTATGACAAAAACCAGTTACAGAAAAATACAAATGTCAAATGAAAATTTAAAAATATGTTATCAAAGAAATATAAATTAAGTGTTTCCTATTATATTTTTAAAATATTTTAAATTCTAATGATTAGCATTGAGGATTGGGGTATTTAAAAGAACACTTGCAAACAGCTGGTATAAGTGGAACTTACTACACTATTTATGGAAAGTGAATAGTGATTCAAATCATAAGCCTTTAAAAGGCTTATAACTATAATCAAGTTTTTCAGTCTTTAAGAGTTTATCCTAAGGAATTAAAATCTTGGAGAAAGACCTAAATTCAATGATGTACATTATTAATAATAGTGAAAAGTTAGTTACACTAGGCTCCTTGGGGAAGGCAACCATGAGAACCTTTGCTTAGTATCACATTTGTCTGCACTGCAATGACTACAGAGAAACAGCAATAAATCTGCTGCCCGACGTTTCTCAGCTTATGTAATTCATAGTGGAGGGTCACTTTTTCTAAGAAAATGTCTGGCAATTTGCGAGAAATGTGTTAGGAGTGAAGGTGGGACAGTGGGTTCTCTAATACCTAGAAAACTCTATGGGTTAGTCAGCTTGGGCTGCCGTAATAAAATACCATAGACTGGGTGGCTTTCAACTACAGAAACTTACTTTCTGACAGTTGTGGAAGCTAAAGGTGAGGTTGCCAGCATGGTCAGATTCTAGTGAGGGCCCTCTTTCCCGGCTTTCAAATGGCCACCTTTGAGCCATAGCCTCAGATTCAGAGGTAGGGGGGCACAGAGAGAGAGAGCGAGCTCTCTGGTGTCTCTTCTTTTAAGTGCACTAATCTCATCATGCAGGTCCCACCATCATGACCTCACCTAAACCTGATTATCTCCCAAAGACCCCGTCTCCAAATTCCATCGCATTGGAGGTTAGGGCTTCAACATATGAATTTGAGAAGGAAACAGTTCAGTCCGTAGTGCTATATTTAAAAAATAATGTTTCTGGCCAGGCGTGGTGGCTCACGCCTAAAATTCCAGCACTTTGGGAGGCCAAGGCGGGTGGATCACAAGGTCAGGAGTTCAAGATCAGCCTGGCCAACATGGTGAAACCCCATCTCTACTAAAAATACAACAATTTTCCAGGCGTGATGGTGCATGTCTATAATCCCAGCTACTTGAGAGGCTGAGGTAGAAGAATCGCTTGAGACTGGGAGGTGGAGGTTGCAGCAAGCCGAGATCTTGCCACTGCATTCCAGGCTGGGCAACAGAGTAAGACTCCATCTTAAAAATAATAATAATAATGCTTCTATGTCAACTTAACTATAAAATAATACTAATAAATAAAAACCATACTAAATTTAATTCATGTGCATAAGCTAAAGCTCTAGCACTCTACTGTAATACTTTAAAAATAAAAAAGATACTGAAAAAGTTTCTGTTTGGTATGACAGGATTAGAAAATCATGGTTTTGCAATACCTAGTAAATGGTTGCTGAAACCATAGCATGGAACACTGTTGGGAGAACAGGATATTCCTGCAGTGCCCTAGGATCACCTCTAAGATTATTTATCAATTCCAAAGACTAAAATATACCTTTACAACATGGTGATCTGGCAGTTTGCATCTAAACTTAGTATCACCAGTAATAGGACGACCTGACATGTGTCACCTGATAACGTATGAAGTCATAATATTACTTATCTTGAGAATGAAATTAAACATTCTTGACAAATAGGTTAAACGTGAATTTAATCAAGTCTAGACCTAAATACATGAAATAAAGATGATAAACAGGTTGAACAACATCATGGGAAACAGGAGATGGGACATACTATATAAGAAAACTGGCTCAACCTCTTCTAATAGTCAATGTCTTGAAAAAATATTTGGGTAGATAATTTTTCTTTCTTTCCTTCCTTTTTCCTTTTTCTAGAGGCAGAGTCTCATTCTGTTTCCCAGGCTGGAGTACAGTGGTGTGATCACGGCTCACTGCAGCCTCGAACTTCTGGGCACAAATGAGTCTCCCGCCTCAGCCTCCCAAACCACTGGGATTAAAGGCATAAGCCACCATGCTCAACCAGTGGGGGACTGTTCTAGATTAAAAGAGAAAAAAGGATGATCAAACTTAATAATCAAATTCCATACATTCAAATATATATCTGTAAAAGGAATTTGGAGACAAGAGGGAGAATTTGACTACTAGACTGGATATAAAATATATAAAATTATTGTTAAGTTTCTTGAGCATAATAACAGCATTGTGATTAAGTAAAATATTCTTATTTTTAGAAGTTTTATAGTGGTATATTTAGGAGTGAAGTTTCACATGTCTGCAAATGACTTTCAAATATTTCAGTATAAAAATTATTTTATGCATGTATATAGACAGAGATATTTAAACATTTGCCAACATGTCAATTTTTGAAGTTAATGGAAAGTAAGTGAATATTATTTGTACCATTCTTTCAACTTTTCTCTGTATTTAAAATTCTAAAATAAAAAGTCAAAAAGTACATTTAAACTTTTTTTAAAATTTATTTAAGAATAAGTAAAACTACCAGGCACAGTGGCTCACTGTAATCCCAGCACTTTGGGAGACTGAGAAAGGTGGACCCCTCGAGTCCAGGAGTTCAAGACCAGCCTGAGCAACATGGCAAATACTCCATCTCTACAAAAAATAGAAAAACATTAGCCAGGCATTGCGGTGCATGCCTGTAATCACAGCTACTTGTGAGGCTGAGGTGGGATGATCGCTTGAGCCTGGGAGGTCAACGCTGCAGGGAGCTGTGATCACACCACTGTACCCCAGCCTGGACAACAGAATGAGACTCTGTCTCAAAAAATAACATAAAAATACAAAATACTGGTATATAAGATATGTGATAAATATGTAAGTTATAAAAATTATTCTCATCATCTGATCTAAGATCCAGAACATGAGCAATATCATTAAATCTGTATATATGCTCTTCCTCATTCTAACCCTCTAACTTCTCCCCAACTATCTTGATATCTATAAAATTTATTATAGACATTTTCAAGCATATACAAAAAGCTCTAGCCCAGCTCTGAAGTTTCTTTTTCTGTATTTATGTTGTTGTGTGTTGTACGTTATCCTTAGAGAATTCCTTTATCATTTGCAAAACCAGCAATGGCTCTAACATATATTAATAAGTATTCTGTAAAGGAAGATCCTCTCAGAGATATTTAGTCCAACATCATTTCAGAAGTGGAAATCCTTCATGTGATTTTTAACCTTTCTGTGAATAAATATACACTCTTATTTCAGTTAGGGTCAGTTTAAAAAAAATAGCTTAGTTTTGGATACAATGTTTCTTTCTGTACAAAAACAAATTGATTTTAATATGAAATGAAGAAAATATCTTATTACTATCATCACCTGGAGACCCTGTCCTCCTGCCTCATTCAGTAATTCATTGCTACTGTAATTGCTTTGTAAAACGGAAATGTAACTTAGTTCTCTGTTCTGAGGACCAGTTGAGTGGAATGCAAGTATACCACTCAGGAGATGGATATTCTTGGAGTTTAATGAGTAAAGTAGCACTTAGCTGAGGATAAAGAAAGAATTCTAGTTGGCAAATAAAATGAACTGAGTAGAACACTGAATGACTAAGAACAAGAAGCATTGAAAAAAAAAAAGAAAAAAGGAAGGAAAGAAAAACTTGAGTCAAAACTTGGAGTCCTATTAAAGAGGAAATAAGAAGAAGTGGTTTATAGGGTAAGAGTTTCTATATATTAACTTGAGATTTTTTACCTCTATGGACAGGAAACATAATGGTGCCCATTAAAAAAGAAAAGAGGAGGAGAGGAGAGGAGAGGGGAGGGGAGGGGAGGGGAGGGGAGGGGAGGGAAGGGAGGAGAGGAGAGGAGAGGAGAGGAGAGGAGAGGAGAGGAGAGGAGAGGAGAGGAGAGGAAAGAAAACAGAAGAGCTGGGCTGGGAGCAGTGGCTCTGGCCTTTAATTTCAGGGCTTTGGAAGGCCAAGGTAGGAGGATCATTTGAGACTAGGAGTTCAAGACAGCTGGGGCAACATAGTGAAAGCCCATCTCTACACACACAAAAAAAATTAGTCTGGCATGGTGGCACAACTATCATACCAGGAGTTCAAGGTTACAGTGAGCTAGGATTGTGCCACTGCACTCCAGCAAGACGCTGTGTCAAAAAAACAAACAAACAAAAACACTAATACATTGTGGGAAGAAACTGCCAAGGCATAAAGTAATTATGCTTTTCACATTAATCAATTTTCCCTTGTGTATCTAGATACTCTCTCATGGTTTGATTTTAAAGAAAAATAAAATGTTGTACATCTTTTATGTGCTGGATTCTCTTAAGTATAGCCTCATTTAATTCTCACCAAAACTCTGAAAGACAAGGATCGTCCTCTCTATTTTATGACTGAAGTTAATTTGGGCTCAGAGAAGTCAAGTACAAACACAGATGACAGAAGCAGTAAGGGTAAAGATAACTTTTGAAATCTGATTTATCTGGCTCCAATTTAATGCCTCTTATTTACAAGGCTAAACTACCTCAATAGCCTAAATAAATTTGTAAGTTAAAGCAACTTTCATAAAACTTGAGTTTCTGAGCTCTTAATAAATGTAAGATTAGATAATTTGATTATTACTAATCCATCTGAAAAGTAAATCTTAATATAATGAGCTTTTCAAAATTTCCAGTGGTAGTTAGAAAAGCAAAAAATAAACAGTTCCCAAAAGATATAGTACAATAAGCATACACACACACACCTTTTGTGTATGTGTGTGTGTCTGTGTGTGGTAAGAACATTTAATATCCTCTCTGCATTTTTCAGGAATATATCGTGATTAACTACACTCATCATGCTATACAATAGATCTCTTGAAGTTACTCCTAACTGTAATTAATATATTCTTTGACCCATATCTCATAAACCCCTCTCCCCACTTAAGCCTATAGCCTCTAGTAATCACCATTCTACTCTACTTCTATGAGGTCAACTTTTTTAGATTCCACATATGAGTGAGATCATGTGGTATTTGCCTTTCTGTGCCTGGCTTATTTGACATAATGTTCTTCGGGTTCATCCATGTTGTCGCAAATAACAAGAATTTGTTCATTTTTATTAAATGTATATTTTATATATATTTAAAACATGCATTTGGTAAACACAAAAATGACAAAAGCAAATATGCATTAATTTTGCCTTTAACTTTGGCAACTTATATTTATGCTAGCAGAATGCTATGACACAGATGCTTCTATAATTGTTCACTGGCATTAAAGTGGACATAAAATTGGTATGTGCTCACTTACAAACAATTTTTGCAATTCAGTTTGCCAAATGCATTTTTCTTTCCTTTCTTTTTTAAGGGTTTCTTTCTTTAAATAGAAAACCTGTTCATGTGGAATTTCCATTTCTAGCCCAACAGAAATAGAATTGGAAGTCATGTCAAAATTTTATGGAGAATGTTATACATCCTGACACTATTTATAAGGGTGAAAAAACAGAAACAATTGAATAACAAAGGGGAAATTATTGAATAAAATATGGTACTTTCATATGTTACTTATATAGCCATTAAAATTAATTTCTCGAATAATTATTAGTTATATAAAAATGATAATTTTGAGTTAAAAAACCAAGATACAATATTGGATATACAGTATAATCTAAAATATCTTCAGAAATAAACACACACATAGAGAAGAACTATTAAATGAAATTCACCAAAATATTAACAGATGTTATTTCTGGGTTGTGGGATTATGGATGAAGTTTTTGTGCTGAATTGCCAAAATTGTCTAAAAATGAGCACACATTAATTTTATAATAAAAAGGCTACGAGCCTGATTTTTAAATGACAAGGTTTAGTCACCTTTTATTGATGTACTGGTAATGATGTTTCCTATAAGAAATATAGTATTAATCCTTGAATTCTTTTATTTTTAAAATCTATTTGTCCATACACATCATTTTTCTTTTTTTGGGAGGGGGTTTAAATACTGCGGACAAATAAGCATCATATTCCTTACATGCTGATTGGTCAACTAAAATTAAACAATCAGCGTATTTTATCATATACCTGGTTGATTAAGGAGTTCTAATTCAGGAGAGGCATAAATATAAGATGGTTTAGTTTTCTTTAATCAAACACACTTTGTTAACAACATCTTAAGCAGATTTCAGATTCCATAGGATGCAGTCACTTTTTTCTCAGCTTCCTCTCCCTCTTTCCCCTAGTACATGTTTGACCAGTAGGCAAAGACACGAAATTGTAAAGGGAAGGGCAGTCTGCTCACTTAGCTCCCTTTTTCCTTCTTCTTCAAAGTATAGGTTCAATAGAGACAGAGGCGAAGAAAGAGGGATTCAGGGAAATTGACCAGGTGGGAAGGTAGTTCTCTGTACATTAGTCCTTGTTTATGGACTGGTCATGAATACATACTGTCCCAGGCATCCAAAACACTGGCTCTCTAATGTGGTGCCTATGTGAGTTCTTTGGCAATGGTTAAGGACTTCCTCACCATACAGTTCCCTAAACCATGGGAGACCTGGCTCCAATTCAACCCCTTTATGTCCCTTTTACTCAAAAGCTCCCACCATCTGTGGGATAACCACAGTCTCCAGCTGTTGGAGTCCCCTTTCCCGGCAGGAAGTGATCCTAAGTAGTATTCTAAGTAGATGGCTCAAACCCAGCTCTATCCCTTCCTTCTCACTGGACTCACAGAAACTCACATATCCTGTCCTGTTGAAAGACTGGTTGCATTAAGAGTTCCAGTTCTTTACCCTCCCTTGTCCACACCCTTTAACATGACCTTGCAGACTCTTTCAGTAAAGACATGGAGTTTACTTCCCTGTTCCTCAACTCTAGACTTGCCTTTGGATTTCTTTGTTCCAAGATAATTTTATTTTCTTCAATCAATGCTGTTTTGGAGTCGAGAGATTTCTTTGCCCAATGGGTCATTAGCAAATAGGACACAAGCAGGAACTTGAAAAATGTTGATGCAATTGGCCTTGCATGCTCTTGCTCACTGCCATCACCATGAGAAGGCCGTGTTTGTGTTACCCACTGGTCCAAGATCAGAAACACCAAAGCTATCCTAGTCGATAGATTCCTAAGTCACTCAACAGCCATCACCCCTCAGAAAAGTGAGTGAACCTAGCTCAGATCAGCTGAAACTCTGGAGTGCAATAAGTGTTTGTTGTAGCCACCAACATTTAATTTTGTTATGGGACGTTATTGCGGCAATAGACAATTTGTTTACTCCATCCAACGGTGGTTATACAAGCTGGTCCATTCAATGTCTTCTTTCTGTCTAGCCATCTTTCCCTGATTCCATTTTCCCATGATCAGATAAACACAAGGGAAGGGCTCAGGTTGACTGCGTAAGCAAATTGTCAACGTGATAATTTGGGTCTGAAGGGTCTAAAACTGAAGGATCTAAAACTTAGATCTAAAGCTGAAGGGTCTAAAACTTACTTGCAAGCTAAGCAGTTAGCATGCCATAGCTCCAAGGATGTTGGCAAGAAACACAAGACTCCTGGGTCAAAGAAGAACAGTTTAGTCACAGCAAGAGCAGTAGCCAGAGTATCATCAATTTTGTGCTGGCTCCTCAAGCCCCAGTTCCCACAAGGAGTCATGAAGAGGGGCAGATGACACCTACACATGAAGTGAGCTGCATTTCAAGAAACTTTGAGCCTAGGGAACCCAAATCGTTTAAGACAGGCAATCAGGGAGCCTAACTTTTGCTTAGAAACAGTTGTCTTTATGATACTACATAGCAAGCATTCATGCCCTTTGCTCTAGAGGGATATACCATCTCTAACTTTCAAGACTGTGTGCTAGACAAACATCTTGGAAAAGACCAAGAAGGGTGGTCCATGCTTCACGTGTAGGACATGTAGGTATGTGAGAGAATGTGGGTATGAGGAGTTTTCTCTTAACCACGAAACAGAATGATAGTCTGTTCTTCTAGTCAATTATTCCCAATTTTTAGAAGAGATTCTCTGGGTTCCTCCCTTCTCCCACCACTTCCCTTAGGCTGACAACTCCCAACTCTTTCTCATTCTCTTGATTTTCAGGCTTCTTATATAGACCGAGAAAGGATCATGGGCACCAGTCACTGCAGAACCAGATCTGTGGTCTCTAAGCAATCCCAGCCTAATTCTCAGTTAACAGGAAAAGTCTCTGTTCTGTTACAAATGGACCATATTGCTCAGTAAGTGTGTGGACAACAGATTGACTTAAGAAATAATGCAATCAGCCAGCAGATATTTGACAAAAACTCAGAGATGCTCAAATTTCGATCTACATTATAGTTGTGTACTATTGGAACTTGGCAGCAAATGACATATGAATAAATCCTGCAGCAATTTTACGTAGAGTTCTTTTTAGACTATTCCATATTCCACATATGGAATATGCAGCCTATGAGGCAAAAAACACTTAGACTCAGCCATTGATAAGTACCCTTTTTATGAATGACGTCTCAAAGTTAACAGGCAAGCCATAGATATTTGCAACATTTCAACCAATAAAGGATTAATATTCAAAATATATCAGGGATTCCTTCATATCCATGAGAAAACAATGGACAACTGTGATGGCCATGGAAATACATTACCCAGATATCCCTTCAAGAGAAGCTGCTGCAGGAAGAGTGGTTGGCAGATAGCTGCAGCGCCTCTGGGTCCACTGTAGGGTTCATACCAAGGCCAGGTTCTCCAGATCAGCTCCCGGAGAGCAACTGAACATAGCAGGCGTCTAGGGCCTGACTATGCCCACCCAATTCAGGTCTACTCTGACAGGTGTTCTTTATTCTGAGACTTTCTTAGAGCTATGTTGTAGTGAGAGAATAAAGAGGCAGGTGTTCTTTATTCTGCCCAGCTGAGACTTTCTCAGAGTGAGGGAATGTGTTAAATTTTCCTGTTCAAAGGGGGAAATGAGGGAATGTGTTCTCTTTATGGGTCCATGAGGGGACGTGGTTTTAAGGGCAAGAATTTCCCAGCACCATGCCCCCCTCCCATCTCTCGCTATCCGGGAGATTCAACGGTTTATGTTTGAATTTCGCGGGCGCGGGAAGAAATTAAGTCAGTCATTCCAGCGGAAGTTCTAAGGAACTCCTTTCATTAGCCCAGGGTCTTAGAGAAGGTGGGGTTTCTCCCAGGATAAAAGTCGGTGCTCCCTCACCTGCGTGGGATTTCCAGCTTTCTAGAATCCTCTCCCACACTGTGGGAGCTCCCTCCGGGATTTCCCCTCTGAAATCCCCTTCTGCACTCTTCGTGGAAGCCTTTCTCTTCTTCTCCTTTCTCTTTTCTCTACCTAAATAAAATCACCTTTCTGCAACACTTTTTTGGGTCCGATATTCGCTTTACAACCATAAGGCCCACTTGCAGGGGCCCCACCACTTATTCCTTAAGAGGTTGGAGGCCAAGAACCCACAACAATCACAGGCATCCAAAAAAAATCCCGGTTACAAGAGCTGCGCTGCAATGAGAGACTTTCACCCTGGAACTCTTCCTCCTCTCTTTTCACAGGTGTCAAATCTGCACTGAGGCCTGGAGGTTTTACTTATCTACCCCAATCACTTTTCTCCTTCACAGGCATTCCCCATAACCAATGTCTCTGTAGGTGTCTATCTTTGCTTCTACTTCCTAGAGGACTCAAACTGACACGGGAACCGAATAAAAGAGAGCAAAATATTTGAAAAGGGCCGGGTGGGGTGGCTCGCACCTGTAATCCCAGCACTTTGGGAGGCTGAGGCCAGCAGATAACTTGAGGTCGGGAATTTGGGACCAGCCCGGCCAAAAGGATGAAACCCCATCTCTACTAAAAAAGAAAAATACAAAAATTGGACGGGCACGGTGGCTCACCCCTGTAATCCCAGCACTTTGGGAGGCCGAGGCGAGTGGATCATGAGGTCAGGAGATGGAGACCATCCTGGCTAATATGGTGAATCCCCATCTCTACTAAAAATACAAAAAATTAGCCAGGTGTGGTGGCACGTGCCTGTAGTACCAGCTACTTGAGAGGCTGAGGAAGGAGAACTGATTGAACCTGGGAGGCAGTGGTTGCAGTGACCTGAGATCACACCAGTCTAGGTGACAGAATAAGACTCCGACTCAAAAAAAAAAAAAATTCCACAGGTAATTAATAAAAAACAAAGCCCAAGCCCAAATTAGGTATATATAGCTACTCACACAATACAACACATAAATAAAGGATGAAAGGTGGGTTGAAAAAAATCTACATCAATGAATGAAACTGAGGACCCATTGGAGGAAAGAAAATTGAATTAGAATTCAGAAAAGTAATCCCCATCAAAAAAAGTGGGGTTATTTATAGACCAAGGAAAGGACTATAAAGATCAGTGGTCCTGGTAATCATAATGGTCTACATTTACTGAGCTCTTACTACGTGTTGAGTTCTGTTCTGAGTTTCCATGAGCAGATGCAGGTACTATTGTAACCTCTCGAGGTTAGCTAATGTGTCCAAGTTGTTTAAAAAAGAACCTACTCAAGTTCTGTTTAAAAGGTTGCATACATACATGGTTTAGAGACTATTCTAAATGCTACTTAAAAATATGATGGGAAGTGAAAATAGGAAGAAATATAGCATTCAGCCACATTTTGATTTTGCAATCTTGGGCACATTTTCTTTAACCTTCCTGGGACTCAGTTTCTTCATCTAGAACATAGGGATGGTGCTTTCTAAATTCTGAGACAGGGTCTCACTCTGTTGCCCAGGCTGGAGTGCAATGGTATGATCATAGCTCACTGTAAACTCTGCCTCCTGGGCTCAAGTGATCTTCCTGCCTCAGTCTTCTGAGTGAATGGGACTACAGGCGTGCACCACCACAGCTGGTTAGTTTCATATTTTGTGTAGAGTTGGAGTCTTGCTATGTTGCCCAGGCTGGTCTTGAACTCCTGGTCTCAAGCGATCCTCCCACCTCAGCCTCCCATAGCACTAGGATTACAGGGATGAGCCACCATACCTAACCAATACTTCCTATTGACCATTACATTTTGGAAATTATGTTTAAATCTATAGAATGCTATATAAATATGAGATATTAATATCAGTTTATGTGCTAAAGAAATTGAATTTTTAAAAAGAGGATAGCATACAACTTAGAAAAACCTAAATTTAAAGCCATGTAATAAAGCCAAATATCAACTGAAAATTTACTTTGGCCAATTATTTTTCTTCTTCCTCAGCTATGCAGCTGTGTATTTAGGCATACATGCACTACTGCACTACTAAAGGTCTGTAAGCAGGTATTTACTTTTGCAGACCTGGTAGTAACAACGTTTAAATATCACTGTCTTTTTAACTGAGGTTCTTTTTCTGATAAATAATTTGTCAAAAATCATAAAGCACAAGATGCAACAGTGATGATTTCTGTGCAGAATGGAATGGGAAGAGCCAGAATGAAATGTTCTCATTGATTCTATAAAATTCTGCTAAACCTCTAATTACTTTAACACTCTGCCCTCTCACATTCTCCCTCTCCAATCCAATTATTTCCCTTTATGAACTTTCTTTCTAAATGTTAGTTATACTGACATGGTCAAATAATCTAAAAAGTACAATGGCCCCAGAAGTATTTGACTTTATTTATTTATTAATAAGGCTACCCCATAAGGCTATATGGTAACATATCCATGTCATATAGGACACACTGTTTCTGTGGTAGTCTACAGAGGTATTGTTCTATCACCAATTACATAAAGTATCAAACCATTGCAGTGGGATTTACATAGTTTATAACAGTTTATTCAATAGTTATATATGTGCAATTATGAAAAAGCAACAACTTTAATAAGTAGAAAAAAAATCTAGCAAATAACCCTGATATTCTGAATTTTGAAATTGTAATAATTCTACCGACTAATGTGTTTATTATTTTTAAATCTTGAATTGGAGGATGCACTTTTCTTGAACAGAACAGGAAATTGATGATTTCCTTTGTATGATTTTATGTTAGGGTAAAGAAAGAAATTTAGGGGTGGTCCTCAGTTCTGTAATGGTGCCTAGAAAATGGATTAATGGGCAAGATACTGTATACATACACACACACATACACACACACACACACACTTTGAGGCAAAGCTTCCATTTGTCAAAAGAATTACTTTTCTCTTGCATTCTGTAAACACCCCTATGATAGGTCAATGTTCATTTTTAGAGGTCTTTTATTGCTTTGAAATAAAGATAAAGAATGTCAGAGATCTGATATTAATTCAAGTATATTATGCTCCAATATTATAAACAATATTAGGTGGTTTCACTTCTATAATTTACCATTTTGGTGGCACATGTCTGTAATCCCAGCTACTCGGGAGGCTGAGGCAGGAGACTCACTTGAACCTGGGAGGCGGAGATTGCAGTGAGCCAAGATCGTGCCACTGCACTCCAGCCTGGGTGACAGAGTGAGACCCTGTTTCAAAAAAAGGAATTTACCGTCATCTGGTTTTTCATTATATTTTCCTTGGCACAAATATTAAATAACGTTAACTTTTTAACCTATTAAATAAAGGTTTTATTATTTGTGTGGGAAGAAAAAGGAGTTGTCAAAAGAGATGAGAATGTCACAAAAGTTATAATAGCCTTCAATACTGTATGTTTCCTGTGTTTTAAATATTATGGGTTAAATTAGTCAGTATTTCCACTTACGAAGACTAACGTTTCTCTTCCCACATTAGAATTGAGGCCAATCTACTTCCTCAAACTAAAACTGAAGTAGACATGGTGGCTGGCTTAGGCGGGGAATTTCACTCTGTGGTGGAATATTCGGGGGCTTCCACACCAGTGTTCAGTTTTTATAAAGCATGTAAATAAAGCCTGATGTGAAGCCAGATTTCCCTTGCCCTTCTTGAAATAGGTTAAGAAGGAAAATAGATACTATTTACCCGAGACTGTTGTAGCAACAGTAGTTAAGTAATTATGCCTCTATATCCTTTCCATGATATACTTCTCAGGGGCCATTCATACCTTACACAAGTGTTGCCTAACAGAGAATCATTTACTATTTCCTAAGTAGAAGCTGAATGAAGATTTATGAGACTATTTTAGTTAGAGACCTTACTTCTCTACTGCTCTACCAGCAGGAAAGTAAAACCTATATACTACACAAAGAGAGCAGCAAATGTCTACCCAGCCAGGAGGGAAGAATTTGCCAGCCAGACCAAGAGAATGGCACACATCTACTAGACCAGAGATGTGATATCTTCCTGCCAGAACCAGAGGTCAGCATCTCTCTACCAAGCAGGAGTGTAGCCTCTGTCTACCAGCACAGGAGGGTAACATTTTTCAGAGCCAACATTAAGTGAATTTATTCAGCTTTTGCATTTGTCTACTTGCTTTAAAAGGTCATATTGTGAAAAATGCTGATGATTTAATGACCAAAGATCCATTTATGTATTTTGATATGAAAGCATAAATATTAGAAAGCAAAACTTTCGATATAGATTAATACATTATACTTACAAAAGCAGTAGGAAGTCATAGAAACAGATTATTAGTAGATATATCTCTAAAGAATTTAGTTTCAGAATGGTAAATATATTCTAAGTACAGTATTTATTCAACTTAATATTTTAAAGAAGCTATATGATAAATATATTTGTATATAGGTTGGCTTCACTAAAAGGTGGTCTAATGGTATTTTTCTTGAGAACATCTTAATATGAGGTAAATCACATTGCAATGTCAGGAATCTAAAACAGTTATATATAATTTGTTTCATTCAAAATTGTGATTATGTAATAGATAAACCCAGAAATCATTTATATTAAGGTATACCAATAACACAAAACAATGTCAATATAACACATATCTAGATTTTATTAATCTGGTTCAAACAAGAAAATAACAAAGAACTATTTCAATGGGAGAAAAATCAGGTTTAAAGATAAATAATACATATTCTACAAGAATTACACATTTTCATAATTAGGAACAATGCAAAGCTGGCTATTTACTTATTCATTCATTTACTTACATTCTCTGTGCTATTGCTCAGAGATTTGTGTTGATTTGGACCCAAAGCACACATTTTGGGATAGTAAAATATAAATCAAAGCAGAAAATTAAGATCAGGGGGAAGATAAATATAGAAACCAAAAAGGGATGCCAGACTAGTGATCAATGTTTTTTTTTTCAACCCTATCACTACACCTCCTCTTTAAAACAAATATTTTGCAATAACTTCTTTACTACCCTGGTGTTAAATTTAAAAATACAGTTTATTTAAGTAATAAAAGATACAAAGGAAAACTAGAATTTAAAATATACATAGAATACTTTGGCAAGATTTCACTAGAAGACGCAAAGAAATAATTGGATACTTGAATCTAAATGTTGACTCACCATGAGTGTGACAACTACAAAGAAAGACTGACACTCAAATACAATACATGAAATTCCAAACCAAACAAAGGTCACTTTTCTCATGGTTTACACTTTTGTTAAATTTCTGGAAAATTCTTGCAACTGGAAACTTTTGTTATATTTCTAGAAAATTCTTGCAACTGGACAAAAATCACTAAGTGTCTGAGTGAGGTAACTTGTGTTTGAAGTTGGCCCTCAATCCTCGTCTCCTCCCTGTACCAGCAAGCTGCCTCTCACATCAAGAGTAGAGTTGACTTGTCCTCACCTTAAGTCTGATCCAGCCCTGAGTCTGCCCTTGACCAACAGAAAGCAGCTGAAGTTCTCTTTTGGGACTCCTGAACCCAAGCCTGAAGAGGAGACTGGCTGTTTTACTTGCCACTTCTTGGAACCCAGCTACCATGGTATGAGAAGCCCAAGCCCTCCATGTGATGGAGGCCTGAGGTGCTCTAACTGACAGCTCCAAACTCAAGTGGCAGCCATGTGAGTGAGCTATACTGAGCCCCTTGCTAACTGCAGTGCCAGTCAATATCACATGGAACAGAAGAACTGCCCAGCTGAGCCAGTCATTCCACAGGGTCTTAGCAGATCATAAACTTCTGTTGTTTTAAACCCTTATCTGTTGGGTTGCTTTATTACACACCAATAGACTACCAAAACAGCATTTATATGTAAAATGAAATTAGGTTCTAGTTTCAGAAAGATATAAATAGGCTTTTAATCTATTTGAAAATTCAGTGGGACACTTGAAAGTCTTGTAAGACAGGGGACAGTTCTTCACGATGAGTGATCGTCCCATTTAAGGCAGGATGTTTATCATCTGTGGCACCAACTCTAAATGTAAGTAGTGTTTCCTGGTTATTATGACAACCAAAAACATCTCTACACATTTCTAAAGTGCTCTCTAGGCAATGGTACCGACTCTGACAAAAATAATTATTCAGATAATGACTATGGTGGTAGGTAGTGGGAAAGGTAGAAAATGGATTATAGTCCATGTCTTCAAGAAACATTTAATTGGTGATGCAAAGTAATGTCAAACAACTATAACGCAAAATAGCAAATGCTGGCTGGGCACAGTAGCTCACGCTTATAATCCCAGCACTATGGGAGACTGAGGCAGGAGAATCATTTGAAGCCAGGAGTTCGAGACCAGTCTGGCCAATAAAGTGAGACCACCATCTCAAAAATAAAAATAAAAAAGGACACAAAAATAGGTGTGAGCCTGTAGTCTCAGCTACTCCCAAGGCTACTTCCAAGACTTGAGTCCAGGAGTTTGAGGCTGCAGTGAGCTATGATTGTGCCATCACACCCCAGCCTAGGTGATAGACTGAAACTCTTTCAAAAAGAGAGAGAGAGAGAAAGGAAATGTTATGATGGATATGTGTTCCTGGGACTGTGGTAACAGGGAAGGGCTGGTCAGGATAAGTTTCCTGGAGGAGTTAATTACTGAGATGAATTTTGAAGTAAATATGTGAGTTATCCAAGTGGAGGAGAAGGAACATGGAAAATCAGGCAGAAAAACAGCTTAGGCAAAAGCACAGTGTGGGGTAGTGGCAGGAATAAAGATGGCAAGGTAGGCTGGGGCCAGAGGGTGATGTGTCTTTTATGCCTTTTTAAGGAGTTTATTAAAGCCTGAAGGCAATTTCATAGCCAAAGTCAATGTTGTACATTTGCTACATCACTCTCCCAACCTTCCTGCAGTTAGCCTGGGGCCTTGTGACTTGTTCTGGCCAAGAAACAAGGGTGTAAGTGATACAAGCCGCTTCTAGGCCTGGCTCTCCATAGCAGCCTAATCGATCTTCCACCTCACTCTTCCTCTGCCTCATGTTGGAGGCCATGTCTTCCAAATGGCAGAGCTCTAAGAATAAAGAGCACTCTCTGACCTGTATGAGACTGGCATGTGCAGGAATTAATCCAGTATGAAGCCATTGAGATTTGGGGGGTATCGGTCAGAATTTTGTCAAGAGACAAGTTGCCCCAGATGGTTCAAGTAAATAGATTTTAATGAAAGCACTCCTTTCAGAATTGAGGCAGAGTAAGGAAAGAAACATGATAGGTGGAAAGTTGTTTCGACCTCTGGGTCTGAAGGGGCACAAAGAGGAAGTGGAGTTATCAGAGCCCTGATAGTGGAGCCAAAGAGAAGCTACCCAGAGGAGCTCTATTTCGCAAGCACAGGCCAGGCGCGGTGGTTCACACCTGTGATCCCAGAACTTTGGGAGGTCAAGGCGGGTAGACCACCTGAGGTCAGGAGTTCAAGACCAGCCTGGCCAACATGGTGAAACCGTGTCTCCAAATACACAAATTTGCCTGGCGTGGTGGCAGGTGCCTATAGTCCCAGCTACTTGGGAGGCTGAGGCAGAAGAATCACTTGAACCCGGGAGGCAGAGGTTGCAGTGAGCCAAAATGCGCCACTGCACTCCAACCTGAGTGACAGAGCAAGACTTTGCCAAAAAAAAAAAAAAAAAAAAAAAAAAAGAAGCACACAGGCCCTGTTAGAGGCTGTGAACCAGGAGGAAGTAAGGTGAAAACAAATACCCTGACTTGCCTTTTCTTCTGCCCTTCCATCTCCTGAGAGGGGCTCCCCATTGGCTAACCTCAATCAGAAGGCAGCCTGGAGGGAGCCCAGGCGACACAGTGCACAGGGGCCAGCCTCCAGGGACACAAAGCTGTTCAGTGAAAGGAACAGAATGCCTCTGGGGCAGGCGGGTGAAGAGAATCAGCAGCTCACAGGTTTGGCTGTTGTGGCAAATAGCTCTAATTACCCTCCTTTATAAAAATTGCGGAAGGATTTTAAGTAGATTTTAAAAATAAGGTTTATTGGAAATATAGTGAACACACCAAAATATTCATCCTTTTAAAGTGCAATTGAGTGGTTTCTGTATATTCACAGTTGTGCAATCATACACACTAATTGCAGAACATTTTCATCACCACCCTGCCCCTACCACCAACCTACACACACAAATCTCAAACCCATTAAGCCGTCACTCCCCACGCTCCTCTCCACCACTCCCTGGCCAGCCACTGGCCACTGGAACCACCAATCTACACAGTCTGTTTCAGTGGATTTGTTGACTCTGGATGTTTCATGTAAGTGGCCCCACACAACATGTGGGCTCTTGTGTCTGGCTTCTTTCACTTAGCATAATATTATTTTTTCCCCATGATTAGAAAGACTTTATTCAGCAGCACTTCAATAGGTATAGAGACTACTACAACAGGGTCTGCAGTGACTGGGGGGATTGGCCTCAATCTTAGAAGCTTATTTTCAAGGCTTATTCATGTTGCAACATGCATCAGTATTTCATTCTTTTTTATTGCTAAATTATATTTCCCTGCATATGGTACAGTTTGAAAAGATCACAACAGTGTGGAGAATAGGCTGGATTGAGCCAAAAATCAGTGGCGGAGGTATGTGTATAATGTGTATAAGTGGAGGAGTGATCACATTCTCTAAATATATTTTCTCAAATACTGATCGGACCAGGAAACAGCTTAGAGAAGATAAACAGCACTCTTCATCTCTCTTCCCAAAATCGCCTCCTTTTCCTGGGCTCCCCATCTCAATGAAACCATTATCCATCAAGAATCTGGGGTCCTATTAGGAACCTCCATTCTCCCCACCCTGTATTAGATCAGTCACTTTTTTCCTGTGCATGAAACTTCCCAAAGGGCCCTCTTTTCTCTATGCCAACTGTTTTCCTTGAGGCTCTCAACGGGGTCATGTTGAGCTACAGCAGTAACTGCCTAACTGGTATCATTTGTTCACGGTGCCCAACTACATTCTATCATTGGGAGAGCAACGATGGGTGGGAAGGTGTGGCAACTTACTTTACTGTTGAGTTAGGAAGGAGGAATCAGGCATAGATAGCCTATATCCCCTTTCTCTTTTTATCCAACTAGGAGGGAGGAGCCTTCAAGGAGCATGCAATTTCCTCCGTGTTGCATAGGGAGAACTGCCCTGCCCGTACTAAAGTGAATGGATGGATAAAACTGCTAGTATTTGAGGTTTAGAGGAGAGAGCTTTCTTGGCTTTACATTAACCTCTATTCTCCCACTTAACCATTTTGTAATAAAAGTGATATCTGCTTCCATTTGCTACAGATGTTTTAACAATTTTTTCCAGAATTTGGGGAAGGACAAAATATCAAGCTTATTTTCTCAGTAACCAAACATAAAGTGAGTAATGATCAATTGTCTAGTTTTTCATTAATAAAGGGAGAGAACAGGTTTTCAGGAAAGTAATGTCTTCCTGAGTACTTAATTCTAAAACAAAATCCTCAGGTGAGAAATTTGGGGTATGACATGATGTCGTAAATAATGTCATCAATATTTTAAGCAGTGAAATGACAGATTATGTATTTCACTCATTATAATTGTCTCGGTTTCAGTTCCCCAGGAAACCAGCTCTAAAACAAAAACTTGCATGTAGGAAGGTTACTAGCAAGTATACTCAGGAACACAACCTGAAAAGATGTCAGAGAAGCAGAATTAGATAGAGGGAGAAGTGAACTGAGCATCAGTTAAAAAAAGACGTGTCAGCCAGACCCACAGATGTTCTGGAATTGGGCTGGCCCTTGGAATTGTGTCTACATTAGAGGGACAGGACTAAGTTTTTGTACCACTGCAATGGTAAGTCACTTGAAGAAAACTGCACCTCAGGGAGGTGATATGACCATAAGCCAGGCAGTAATCGTCAGCTGAGGACAAGGCTCAGTGAAGGGCTCAGCTGTGAGCTGTCAGCAGCCAACACTTCAGACAGCTGGGAAATAAGGGACTCACTCCCAAGAGAGCAATCTGGGCAATACACTGCAAAATCCATTACCATCCAACCCCAACATTGCTCAGATCCGCTTGCTTCTCTAGAGAGTTTATCCTATGTCCAGGATTGTGGATAGTTGTTTGTTTTCCCCTGTTGAAACCTGAAAGAGGAAGGCATATGGTATAAACTAGAGCCCTTGTTGCTATAGCTGGTTTCAGTGGTACAACTGAAACTCACAATGCCTCTCTTCCACGTGCATCCTAGATTGCTTTCTCCTTCAGCTAGAACCCCTGCTAGTCTAGAAGGCCTATGAACAGAATCACCCACATGCTCATCTCAGCAATCTGAGCCCCTGGTCATCATGTCCTTCTCAGACCATGGTTACTGTACTTGTTCATTTAATATCAAAATCAAGTAAGGAGTACCAACAGGCACTGTCATGGATCACCTAAGTGCTAGACGTATTCTTCCCTGTGGCCATGTGTACCAGCAGCTCTATCTGCTCCTGCTAATAGAGGTCACTTATACCTGCCAGTTTAGGACTCCTTTCTTTGTCTGCTGGTCTCTTGGACTGAAGGGCCTAAAGTGACTGAAAGCAACCCTATTTTTAAAGTCCAGCGGGGTTCTTACTGGGTCCTCTGGTGGAAGTGTTGCACCTTTTGGAACCAGGAGCCTGAGCAGAACAGAAACCACAAATTCTCTAAGGGGTTACTGAAAGTAGGGCTACTACCACTTCTACTCTGGACTCTTGAACTCATATATTCTGTTAGAAACACAGCATCATAGAATAGGTGTTCACTTAAAGTATACCATGTGTAGCTATGCCCCAAAGAGACCTTCAAAAAACCCCAGCACCATTCCATCAACAGCATATTTTGGGAGGCATTTTAGGTTATAGGATAAGTGGATTTATTGGACATTTTATCAGTTTCCTGTTGCCACTGTAAAAAATTTACTGGGTTAAAAGAAACTATCTTGTATTTCTGGTTGTCAGAAGTCCTAAAATCAAGATATAAGCAAGGCTATATTTCTTTTGCAGGTTCTAGGGGAGAATTTGTTTCCTGATCTTTTCCAGCTTCTAGAGGCCACCTGTGTTTCTTGGCTCCTGGCCTTCCTCCACCTTTAAAGCCAGCAGCGTAGCACCTTCAGATCTTTCTCTTTCTCTTGCACCTCTTTTCCATAATGGCATCTTGTTCTCTGACTCTGCTTCTGTAGTCACATCGCTTTCTCTCACTCTCATCCGCCTGCCTCCCTCTTATCAGAACTCTTGTGATTACAAAGGCCCACCTGGATAAGCCAGGATAATCTCTCCATCCGAAGATCCTTAACTTAATCACATCTGCAAAGCCCCTTTTTCCACATAAAGTAACATATTTACAGGTTCTGAGGATTATAACATGTACATCTTGGGGAGGGGGGCGTTATTCAGCCCACCACAGACATGTATCTACTGTCACCCATCAGATACCATAAAGTAAGTGGTCTCCTTGGTCCGAGAAAATGCTTTTCAGGATCCCATATCTATGTGAGTCTTCAGATAGTGGAGCTGGCCAATCAATGTCCTGTGGACAGAGAAGGCAAACCTATACTAGAATAGTTTTCAACCTCAGCCAAGTTGAATCACTGACTCTTCCAAGGTACAACGTAATCAACTATCCAGCCAGTGCCTGGCTGGTCTCCTTGAGGGATCATGCTGTCTTAAGGGCTTAGTGTTAGTCTCTTTTGTTGGCAGTCTGTACATTTGGCAGTAGCAGTAGCTAGATCAGCATTGCTCTGTGAAAGCCCTTGCTGCAGGTTCCATGCATAACCTCTGAACTTGCCACCCTACAGAGCCTCTATCTCTGCACCAGAGCTACTCCCATCCATGTGCCTTTTGTGCCACCACTGGGTGGACAAAAACAGAGAGTAACTGATATCAACTGGTGAAATCATCCTGTCTGTGTGATTGTTCATTGACTTTTCCAGGTGAGATGCTCTCTGATGGGCATCACCGTGTGATACAAAGATACTCATGCTTCGTGCTCACTCCAAAAGCCCTTTCACATGCCTCTTTCACAGACCTTCTCCTCAATCTTCTAATGTTTTTATTTGCAGTCCCTCAGCCGAGCCATCTGCCACCACCACGAGTATTACATATTCTTACTTCAGACTACTTCTTTTATGTGTAAAATGAATGAGAATGTATGCTGCATAAAGTCTGAACCACTGAGAAGATTTTTCCTGATCACTATCTAGTGATCCTGTACTGTCAGGATCACAGTGTCACAGCCATCCATATTCAGCTTGTTCCCACCAAGCCAACCAATGCATGAACCAAGCTCAATTTTTTCCCTCTTCCAGCCAAACAGCCATATATTTGAGCTTAGAGACAGGCACAAGTGCAATAGTGGGGGACAACACAGGCATCTGGCCTTATCCTCATGCAGCTTACTTATGCTGTGGCCTGCCCATGAGTAGTTCTGGGTATATCACCTCCATCTTACATTGGGACCATTGGACCTTATGAGTTGGTGGATCTGACAAAACATAGCTCCTAGCGGGTGGTTCTGGCCACTTGACATATCTTGTGATCACCTGACATCTTAAGGGGAGATACTCTGTTTCTCTCAGAGCTCAAATAGGATGCCAAGAGCCATTTTTCAAATAGTGTATAATATTTTTGCTAAAGATCGCATGGTCTTGCTCCAGAATCTTTAAGCTCTTGTGATTTTCTCATAGAAACTTCCTATTAATTCCAAAGCATCTTTTCCTGTCACTGACACCTGTAATTTCATAGGTTCTCTCATGTTGTATGGTCCAAGGAGCAGAAATGCTTGTTGCCCAACCTAGAAATGATGCAGAATCTTTTCCTGCTCTGGGTACCACTTAAAGCTGTCACCTCATCTGTGTCATTCAGAAAATGTGTCAGAGCAATATTCTCAAGTAAATATTATGCTTCAGAAAATAAAGAAAAAAGATAAGAGGAACAAGATGAACTAATTTACCCTTTACCTTGTAGGAGGTATCTCGCACGCCTCAGACCATTGGTCCCCTAACTGTCAGCATTTGATTGCCTTTCTCCCATGCATCTATGCACCCAACAAGGAGATTCTAAGTGCACTAACTTTATAACTAACACCTTCCTTGAACTTCTCAAAAGCTTGAGATGCTGCACCTGCAAGCGTATTTCCATTCACAGGTATCCCATCCTAGCCACCTCCAGTGAAAGTTTCAGCAATTGCACAGCTATGCCTACCACATGACCAAGGCTATCAATGCTCCATATTCCATCCATCCATTATCAGTGATCACCTATTAGTTTTGTATTGCTGCATAACAATATTAGCACAAACTTAAAATGACACTATCTTCTAGTTTCTGTGTATCAGGAGTTTCTGCATGACTTAGTTCTGTCCTTGGCAAGGCTCTAATCAAGATGTCAACTGGGCCTGCAGTTCATCTGAGACTCAACTGGAAATGAACCACTTCTAAACTCATATGGTATTTAGCAGAATTAAATTCCTTGCAGGCTGCCAGGCTGAGGACTCAGTTCCTCTTTGGCTGTTGGCCAGAAGCTACCATTAACCCCTTTATCATATGAACCTCTCTGTATGATAGCTTACAACATGGCAACTTGCTTATTCAAAGCCACTAAGGGAGAAAGGGTCTCAGCAAGATAGTTATAGCAGTATGCAACTTAATTACATAAGTATAATCAGGTACATCCTGTCACTTTAGCCATATTCTGTTGTTTAGGAGGAATTTGCAGGTCCTACCCACACACAAGGGGAAAAGTTTATACAAAGACAGAGATACTAGCATATAGAGATCATGAGGTCACCTCAGAAACTGTTCATTACAGAGAGCCCTCATTGTCACCTAACCAGTGGAAGATCCAGCTCCAAAATTCCATTTTAGAGTCTGGTTCTTCAGACTATTCCCCTTACAACTGAATTAAGTTGGCTTCCTGGGAAAGAGACTAGGAAACAGATGTAGACTTGCATGCAAGAAGTTTATTGTGGAGTTCTTTTGACAATACTACTAGTGAATGAGTGAGAAAAGCAAGATCCATTGAGAAAGAGTGAAAATGGAACTGTAATGTAACTGCAGCAGAGGTCTTAGCTAATTGCACAAAGAGTTCTAGGAGCTGGGATGGCTCTTCAAAATCATTCTGAATTAAGGTGCCTGATCTTTGTGTACCACTTTGACCTGTTATTTGATGCAGGCATCCCCCTGGGGAGGGTTTGTAACCTGGGATGAGGCAGTTCCCTAAGGCTAAGAGCAACTTATGGGGAGGGGTTTAGCTTTGAGCAGCCAGAAGTCAACATTCTCAACAGCTGGGGAATAAGAGCCTCATACCTGAAGGGATATCTGGGAGGCACACTACTGTAGTAACCTTTAATAAAATCCAAAGATACCATATAAAATATAATTCAGTGAACTTTCTAATGTTTTGACTTGATTAAAGGAAGAAAATTTAGGACTCAGGGGAATGAATGGGTTTTTATGCTTTTAAGAATTTTCCGTAAATATATATATATATTTATTTTCCAGACAGATTGCTGATAGGTTCTAGACAGGGAATGCATCCTGAGAAAATGCTGGAGTTGGTATATCAGGTAGAAATGCTTTTTGGCTGCAAGTAACAGAATACCTCATTAACAGTAGCTGAGACAATTAGGAATTTGAGTTTTACCTTGCATAAAAATAAGTTTGAGGCTGGGAGTGGTGGCTCATGCCTATAATCCCAGCACTTTGGGAGGCCGAAGCGGGCAGATCACGAGGTCAGGAGATGGAGACTATCCTGGCTAACACAGTGAAACCCTTTCTCTACTAAAAATACAAAAAATTAGCCGGGCATGGTGGCACACATCTGTAGTCCCAGCAACTCAGGAGGCTGAGGCAGGAGAATCACTTGAACCCAGGAGGCAGAGGTTGCAGTGAGCCGAGATCGCGCCACTGCACTCCAGCCTGGGTGAGAAGAGCAAGACTCCATCTCAAAAGAGAAAAAAAAAGTTTGAAATGTTGTTCAAACCTTCTATAATGTCAGAGTCAATATCTATAATGCTCTTGGCCTTATCTATGCCTCTTTTCTCACAGCTATGAACATCAGCCATTCTGTCCATCTTTTAGGTATAAAGAAATGGATGGAGAGAAAAGTAGTACCAGCAGATTTTCCTTTATTGAGCTCTTCTGAATCGTGTCACAAGGCCAACTCTAGGTGCAGGACAGACTCACGGAGAAAATATTTCACTTTCTCCAGCCTCCAGAGTAGAGGCAGGCAAAGAAGAAGGGGATTTAGAATGGGTGTGGGTGTGCCAACTAATATTTTCAAAGCAGATTTCTGTTTTGCTGCTTGAAGTCAGATCTGCAAGCTTTCAAGACCAGATGAAAGATGATAAAATGCCACCGTTTGGCTGAGAAACCAAATCAGGTTTATTATTTGGATGGAAGACCATCTGTACCATTCAGGGTCCAATCAGGAAAACAGATAAATGCATGCCAGGTCGTTAAGAGAGAGAATTGAATATGGGGAACTAATTGCAATGCTACTGAAGGAATAAAAATGCCAAACAAGGGACAGAGACATCTACAATCCCAGGGCTGGAAAGACCAAGGAGAAAACGCTGTTACCGGGGTCCACGAGCTGGAGCTGTTCAGTGAGAACTGGCTCTACAAGAGGTTACCTGATTGCAGCTGGACCATGGAAAGAGAAGCTGTTCAGCAGAAGCTGCAACCACAGGGGAGATGGTGCCTAAAACAGAAAAAGAGAGACAGAGATTGATTGATTGTCCTGCTGCCTACTTTCCAATCACCTATTTCGCCCCTAGGCTGAAGCTAATTTGAAACTAGCAAGGGAAGCCTAGCAAATGTAATTTGCAGGGATTGTTCCGCTGCTGTACAGAGCAGAGCAGAGCAGGAGAATGGACAGGAACGGACTCAAAAGCAAATTAGCAGATTCCTGGCATACCACTCCACCAACACCAAGGTAGACTTTAGAAGTACCTGCGGGGATGCCACGGTTTTTCTCTGCAAACCGTGTTGTCATTGCTGCACCACAAAAATTAGTCATTTATTCAGTTCACAACATTTGGCATTAAATAGATAAGATTATATCGTATCCAAGAAAATTCTGTCACCACAAGTTAATTTAGGAAGACTGTGAAATATTTTTCATGACTTTTATGTTCTAAAAACTTTTTTAATAGCTTCTGGTCTAGTTTGAAGGCAAACCTGATATATCAAAAAAGGGGCAAAGTATTCTTAAGAAATTTTTTTTTATGAAAAACTGGTAAATTGGCTCCTTTTTACTATCTAATTATAAATGTAAAAATATTCATCAAAATAGAAAGCTAAACTAGGCAAGGTTAAGATTTTGATGTGAAATTCAGATTAACTAACAGAAAATGTAAATTACAGATGATTTATGCTTTTTGAACCTAGAGATACACCATAGCTACTAGCCTTTGAGAAAAAAACTATAGTCTGTTTTGGCTGTTACATGTCAAAATGTATCCATCAGTAAAAATTCAAAACACTCACTGAATTTATGAAAGTAGGCAATGTGTTTTGTGAGTTAACAAATTATACAAGAATAAGGAAACAAGTCTTTGGATTCTATTCTTCCTGTCATGTCAAGACACAGTAAATCTTTATTTGTAGACAGGACTCTTTGTTAAGAAAACAACAACAAAACCAACTTTCAAATCCAAGTCTATATAACTCAAATTGTATAAGCGTTTTGTTACTTCTTCTAGCACAAGATTGGGACATCCCTCAAATAAGGGATCATTAATATATTAGCATAATATTGATAATAATAGGTATTGCTTGCTAGGTAGTATGTTAAGCAAGTAAGTTATACAGATTATTTAATGTAATCCTCAATCTAACGAAGTAGGTGCTATTATTACCTACTTTACTGATAAGAAGACGTAGCATGAGAGAGGTAAAAGTCTTTGAAAAAGAAGACCATGCCTAATCTAGTCATTTTAGAGTCATTTAGTTATATCTGGTTGTCTGGATTTGCCAATAACCCTATTAAATATATTTAAAGGAAACATTAATATGACAAAATTGCTATTCTATATGAGAATTTCAATGATCCTATTATTATTTAATTTTAGTAATAAAGATCAATCTAATATCACCACAGTTAAAAATGGCTTATGGCAGGTGTGGTGGTTCACGCCTGTAATCCTAACACTTTGGGAGGCCAAGGCAGGTAGATCACCTGAGGTCAGGAGTTCTAGACCAGCCTGGCCAACATGGTGAAACCCTGTCTCTACCAAAAAGACATAATTAGCCAGGTGTGGTGCCACGTGCTTGTAATCCCAGCTACTTGGCAGGCTGAGGCACAAGAATCACTTGAACCTGGGAGGTGGAGGTTGCAGTGAGCTGAGATCATGCCATTGTACTCCAGCCTGGGTGACAGAGCGAGAATCTGTCTCAAAAAACAAACAAACAAACAAACAAACAAACAAAAAAATAGTTTCCATCCAAAAGGCAGGCTAACAAATGCTGGCGAGGATGTGGAGAAAAGGGAACTCTTGAACACTGTTGGTGGGAATATAAATAAGTACAGCCACTATAAAGAACAGTTTGGAGGTTCCTCAAAAAACCTCAAAGATCAATCCTCAAAAAACTAAAAATTGAACTACCATGTAATTCAGTAATCCCACTGCTGGCTATATACCCAAAACAAAGAAAATCGGTATATAGAAGAGATATGTTCACTCCTGTTTGTTGCAGCATTGTTTACAATAGCCAAGATTTGGAAGCAAACTTATTGATGTAAGTGTCCATCAACAGATAAATGGATAAAGAAAACGTGGTACACATACACAATGGAGTACTATTCAGCCATAAAAAGAATGAGATACAGTCATTTGCAATAGCATGTATTGAACTTAAGATTATTATGTTAAGTGAAATAAGCCAGACACAGAAAGACAAACATCACATGTTCTCACTTGCTTGTGGGATCTAAAAATCAAAACAATTGAACTTATGGACATAGAGAGTAGCATGGTTACCAGAAGCCGGGAAGAGTGGTGGGGAGTTCAGAGAGGGTAGGTGGGGATGGTTAATGGGTACAAAAAAAAAAAAAACAGAAAGAATGACTAAGACCTACTATTTGATAGTACAATAGGGTGACTATAGTCAATAGTAACTTAATTGTATATTTTAAAATAAATGAAAGAATGCAACTAGATTGTTTGTAATTCAAAGGATAAATGCTTGAGGGGATGGATACCTCATTCTCCATCATGTGCTTATTTCAGATTGCATACCTGTATCAAAATATTTCATGTATCCTATTAATATATACACCTACTATGTACCCACAAAAATTTTTAAAATAACAAAATTTTTAATAGATTAATCCAATTGCTTATAAGCTATACTAAAGTTTTCAAGGATTAAATGCTATAGTTTTAAAATTTCTCTTTTTAGAACAGTTATACTTTATATAACTTTCTGTATCAGTTGTGAAAACTCCTCTGGGCTAAATGCATGATGAGATTTTCAAAGAATGTGATTTGCATTCAAATATATAGTATTGAATTCACATATTTAGAAAACATATACTAGTATATTTCAGAAAAAATTTTCAAGGATAAAAAGATCAATATATAACTGGAACCTAAATTTTTAGATATGGAAAAACTTGGACATATAATTTACATCTTTTAAAACTACTTTGAATAAAACAAAAAAAACTCATCATACTTACAAATTACTGAACATCCCAAGGCCCTAAAAATATAGTTGTTTAGAGCAAGATGTTAAGACAGCCAGTGGATGCAATATATAATTTACGTTTAAAATAATTTCGATTGCCATGTTGAATTTTTCCTTCAGCTTGGAGTATTAAATATATTATATGAAAATACTTTATTTTAAAGTCCAATATATTTGTTAAGAATGCACCATCCTATTACCCTTAAAAAGCAAAGGTCACTGAAGAGTAAAGCATTTCTTCACTCTTCAAGCCTGAGCTTTTTTTTTTTCCCAAAATGTTTTCAGCTACCAATTTTGTTTTTAAATTTCCCAACACATTGTTGTACAAATCCAGGAAACAAACTCAGACTCTTGACCACAGCATTTTCAGCAGTCTTGACGTACCTGATAATATACATACTTCCTGTGTTTGTAATCTTGTAGCTTTAGTACAATATTAACCTTTTAAATGAAACTAGCAAACAACACGAATCTGTCCTCTTACATACACGTTATGGTTCCTGCCCTGTTATTTACTACATCAGCACCAGTAGCTTCCTTTAAAAACAAAATCGTTAAAGCTAAGAGTAGAAAAAATGTAAATGTGGTAAGAGGAACTGCGGTCCAGGTTTGCAATGTTAAGTGGAAAAGAACGACTAAATCTGTGATCACAAGGTGAAAGATGAAGCCACAGTCTTATTACCTGGGCACAGACCAGAGAGATCTCATTTGCGAAATGAGCATACCAACCACAAAGACTAAAAAATACTACGCCCGTAATAAAATGGGCACAGGTAGAATTTACCGTAGCTCAACGCTATTCTTTGAGGGCGAATGTGTTGTGGGTGAACTGCTGTCTAGCCCATTCCAACACCCAAGCCGCCCAGCGCGGCCCCCACGCCCCCAGGTTGCAGCCCTCTATGCACACACAAATGCAAACACGCCCAGTCCGGCCACGGGAGGAAGCTAAGATGGCAGCGCTGAAGCACGGGGGCCGCGCTCGGTGGGGTGGGGAAAGAAAAGCAAAGCTCTCTGTGTTTTTTCATTCTGCATAGGTCCCCTTCTTTCCCCAAACACAAGGGCTGCGTTAGGCGTTCAGTAGTAGAGCTCGCAAGAGCGGTGGGAGGGGACGCATGCTTTGCATACTGCCAGAAACCCACGTCTCCGATCTGCGGCGACGGTTCGGGTGACCCTCGAGACTTGTGACCACACTCCACTTCACTTCCCCTTGACAGTGGAATTAAGGGTGACTCCAAACGCCTTTTTCTTTCTGGTATGCGCCCCACTCCCCCGCTATCCCAGGGGAGCCTTCCAAGGTGCCCAGCTGCCAAGGTGGTAGCTGTGGCAGTTGCAGGCACCGGGGAGTGCGCCGTGCGGAGGCAGGAAGAGGAGGAGGAGGAGAAAAAACGCTGCACTGGCTATCAATTCAGAGGAGAGCGACCGCTGCCTTGAAGGAAACGCTGCCAACCGCAACAGAAACGCCACCCTCGGATACTTAAGTGAGCTTGTGTGCGGCTCTGCGCACGCCTAGTTGCGCAGCTCAGTGACATCTGGCTTCTTAGGAAGATCTCCAGTTTCCGGGTTTTGAGTGTACCCAGGAGGCTCCGAAGGGGCCTGTCTGGGACTGAACGGTACAGTAAGGATTGAAGCGAAATTAATGAATGGTGGGAAGAGCCCGGAGACCAGGGCAGCCGCGCGGGTCAATGTCCACTAGAAACTCTAAATGGGGAGTCACTGCACATTCTACCACCTGAGCCTGCGCTGTAAATGTTTTTCTGTGCAAGCAACATTCATTCATTCAACCAATATCTATTTCCCTCCTGTTTAGGGCTAGACCCTGTGCTAGGAGCCTGTGATGATTGAACAGACACCTTTGCTACCCTATGGAAAAGCCTAGTGTTTTGTTTAGTATGTGCTACCATTTGTGAAAAGCCATGTGCCAAGGTGGACATCCTAAATCCTTTAAGTCTTTCCTCAATCTCATGTAGTGGGTATTCTTTGAGCATTATTCAGAGGAGATAATTTGCCCAAAGCCAGACAAGTATTAAGTAGCACAGTGAGGATCCAATTCCAGGGTTGTCTGATTTCAGCGCCTTTTAGCTACTCTGCTGAGTCTTGCAATAGTAATGGGCCCTTTCATTGCCTACCTGTCAGGCCTTAGAATTCTTAGAATTTAGCTGCCTCTGCACCATTGTTTCGGCTCTTACTCCAGGGTGAGGGGCTGCCTGGTCAACCCTGAGGTCTTTTACAGTGCTGAAGCATTAGGATAGAAATTTAGCCTAATAAATACTTATTGGATACCTACTGTGTGCAAAGTCCTAAACTAGGGGCTGAGGAAGACACAAAAATAAACAACAAGCTCTGAAGGAACTTAAGATAGGTAAGGAAACAAGACAAGTATAAAAACTTAAGAGGGCTAATTGCAATACTAAAATACTACGATTCCGCATGCCTGTCCCTTGTTCCTATGTTTTTCCCATTGTAATTATCTTTTTAAAAATCTAAATGAAATCCATCTATTATTTAAAGCTTCAGAAAAAAATGCATTGCTTTCAGCAACCTTCGACCCTAAAACTAGAATTAACTTACTTTCCTGTTCCCTGTTTTTTGCACTTCTGAAAACACTAAGGAGGATTTTTTTTTAAAGAGAAGGCCATTCAAAGAAGAGGCACAGATATAAGAACTAGTACGTAGATGAAAGATAATAGTACTGGGATGACAGAACTTAGAAATTATTTGGTCAGAACGATAAATTAGGCAACTCTTCAAACTGAGAGTCAAAGGATAAAATGTAGTAGGAATCAAGGTGCATTGGCACGTATATTTCTAGAGCATTTACTTAGATGAGGTTCATAGGTTAGCTTGAACAAAGGATTGAGCAAATGTTACTTTTTTATGATAACAATGGTAAGATTCATGATGGATCTGACATTTTCAGATGCTATACAGTCTCAGTCACAATTACTGTTTCAGATCATATTCAAGAATTATCTTTAAAAATATGTCTGGGCAGAAAAAAATAAACAAATGACCACTGCCAAGAGATAAAAGCGCACCCTTAGGTGAGTGAGGAGTCAACAAAAGAATAATTTTAAAAATATTATTGCATTAATATTTAGCTCTGTTTAGAACAAGAATTTGGGAATGACTCTGGCTTGTGAATACTAGCCTATCTGTTAATTCTACTTTCACGCACAAGAAAGAATGTGCCAGGTTACTGCCTGTCTTTGTAAGTAAAAGCTATTTTAAACAAGCTTAAATGCTAATGACAAAAAATATCTAAAATAAGATCTCTAAAGGCACTTCTAATTGGGATAGTCTTCTCTCCCTTAAACTCTGAATTAACCGTCACAATTCATAGTAAATCTTCCCGTTGGCAGCAGAGCCTTAGGGAAGAGGCAGCAAGAGTACGAGTACTCCTCCTCTGGCGATGAGCACATTCCCTTTCCCTTTCTGGTCCTCGTTCTCCCACCTGGAGGGAACCTGAAGTCCAACGGCAGTAGCTGACAGTTTCCCCAGCACTTTCCTTACTCTTCCTCAAGCTGCCAGTAAAACCCGGAGAAGCGGATTGCTTCTGATTCCGCACCACCCAACGGCCCCAAACCCAAAGCCCCGAGGCGGAGGGAGTGGTACGGAGAGGGGGTGGGGAGGAAAAGGGGCTGCAGTTACTGAGCATGTGCGAGGAGTGGCGCATGCTCAGTGCGGCCGGCAGCTTCCCATTGCGGGTAGCCCCGGCGGTGGTAGCGGTGGTGGCGGCGGTAGTGGCGGCACCGCCTCCTCCTCACACTCCCGGGGTGGCGGGGTTAGATGAGCGGCCCCAGTAGCGGCGAGGGCGGCGCGGGGGGGAGGAGGAGAAGAAGGAGGAGAAGAAGGAGGGCGCTGTCTTTGTAGTCTCCCTGCTGCGGGAGCCGGAGGCCGCCGCTGGAGCCGTCGTCGTTGGAAAAGGGCTGTGTGTGCGCGCGCGTGTCTGCCCGCCCGGCCCGCGGGGACGAGGCGGCGGCGGCGGCGGCGGCGGCGGCGGCGGCGGCGGCGAGGGCGAGGGCGAGGATGATGATGTGCGCAGCGACTGCCTCCCCCGCCGCCGCCTCCTCGGGGCTCGGCTGGGACGGATTCTACCCAGCCGCCACCTTCTCTTCTTCCCCGGCGCCGGGGGCGCTGTTCATGACGGTTCCCGACGGCTCCGTGGCTGCTGCGGGGCTGGGGCTGCCCGCCGCGGACTCCCGGGGTCACTACCAGCTGCTGCTGTCAGGCCGGGCCCTGGCTGACCGCTATCGGAGGATTTACACAGCTGCGCTCAATGACAGGGACCAGGGGGTCGGCCTCGCTGGACACCCAGCCTCCAGGTGCGTCCCCAGGGTGCCCTTCCTTGCGCCCCATGCCGCCCGTGCACCCGTGTGTGTGTGTGCACGCGTGTGTACCTGCGCATTTACTGAGCTTCCAGCCCGCTCTTAGGAGCAGTTATCGAGATAGGAGGGTGCGGTGGCTGCGGTTTCTGCTCTGTGTGTGTGTGTGTGTGTGCGCGAGTGTGTGTACGAGTGTGTGTGTTTGCCTATGTGAGGGGATAGTGAGGGGTGGTAGGGGAGCCTGTGATACTGGAAAAGGCGGATGGTGCTGGTCGGCTGTGACACGTGTGTGTATCATTGAGAAAGGAATTGGCATGGGTAGGGAGGGTAAGAGAGTGGCAAGGGAAGTGGCGTTTTCAGTATCTCTGCCGCAATGTTATTTGCACGTGCCCTCTCTCCCATGACATCCTTTCCAGCCCTTTCCACCTCTCTTCAATCTGCCTTTTACTAAGGGGAATCATGGTATGGATTAAGGGTAGTGTCATATTTATAGGCTGAGTTGGATAAGCAGGCCTGAGAGATAGGCCTGAGGTTTGGTTTGAAAAGATTTATGAATACGGGACGCAGATGGAGATCTATGTAGATTCGAAAGGTGTCTGATAGAGATTTTCAGAACTGTAGTTTGATATCCAGGCCTTTTGGTTTTCTGGAAATGAGGTTGCAGTTGCTCTTGTGATCTGATGTCCCATCGGCCATTTCTCTTCATCTTCTGCTCGATTTCCTCTGTTACTTACAGGCTTTAGAGTAGAGGGGGTTTTGTAGGGAGAAGGGGAAAACTGCAGAACTTCAAAATATGACAGCTGGCACAGCGTTCAACTGCCACCAGCTAGAAAATCTGAATAGTGCCTAGATCTATCTCTTCTACTTAGGCTGGCTACACCTTCAGCTTCCTTGATGTAGATGTTCAGTTAGTTTCATTTTCTTTTTCTTAAAATGTGGGTGCTTTTTTCTTCTTTTTTTTTTTTTTGCTGAGGGCTCTCCTATTGTTTTCTTTTCCATGCCCTTACATGCTGCATACCCTGAAGGTTGGCAACTGACTTGTTTCATCAGCTTTGACAGTGGTAATTGGGAGTTGGCTTCATCTTTTTTCCCACACTTTCTTGGAGTACATGGAGAAAACATAGTAGGAAATTGTCAGAATGAGTTAGAGTTTATTGTTATTTATTGAATGTGCAATTTATTAGGCAACTATTAGATGTCTTTTTCTCCCATTGTGAAAGGGACGACGAGGCTGTAAAGTCAGGTATTTGTGGTTTATCACTGTATATTATGGCTTATATGTTGGAGTGAGTTGTAAAGATGGAGCCTTGTTCACACTTTCTCCAGGTTAACCAGTCTTTTCGTGTCTGATTGTTTACAGGACAGGGCACAGGAGTAGTTTTACCATATGGATTTAAACGTGTGTAACTACTTTTGCTATCTGAACTGAAGTCCAGAATGGCACAAGTCTGTTTCTTGCTAATGTTTTTGAAAATAGCCCAAAACCACATGAGACAGTTTGGCCTGATAATTAGGTATAATTTCGATCTGTAAATCTCTAAATTATGGCACCGTAAGAACATCTTTACAAACTCCTCTCAAATAATTTAAACTTGTTTTGTGTATGGTGTCCAGACTTATGCAATAATTTGTGACTGGTATATTCCTGTTTTGACTCTACTACTAGTGTAATATGATTTCTGTGTACCTAGAATTATATTAAAAGTTTTAGACAAAATTAATATAGATTAATCTATATCTACATCAAATTTGTGAATGATATTTTTTAGTCTTTGGTCCATTTTTGTACAAGCCACTGATGAAAAATAATGAAGAATTAGTTCAGCTTTACTTTAGGATATTGCCTGCTAGTGCTTGTTCAACATAACATTATGGTTTATTAAAGTTCACATTATTTTATAAAAAGTAGCCTGCAACTACTCTTTATTGATTATTTGATTAAGAATTAAGTCACATTTCTTATTGAAGATGATGGGGAAAGTAGAACTGGGGTTTCAGCTCTGAATGAATGATGTAATTATTTGCACAGGGACACTAGTTGAATTGGAGGAGTTGAGATCATTTAGAGAGACTGAACTGAGCAAGAATAGAGGATGAAGCTCTAGTGAGCATCAGGTTCAAAGATGTGAGAGAAAGGGGACAGTGAAGGAAATGGAATCAAAATTAAGAAGAGAACGTGAGACAGCAGCCTCTGTGGCTCCAGGAGAGTGGATTGAAAATTCTCAGAAGTGGTAAATGCCGAAGAAAGTGAGAACAGTTTTCAGGTCATTGGTAACTTTTGAGGAAGTGGTCAGAATAGAGGGATGTGGTGAGAAGTGAATGGAATGTGTTTGGGTAACTCAAGGGGATTTCAAAGTTGAGGGAAGGATATTCAAGTAGAGGAGGCTGGGTGGGATATGCAAGTATGGGAGGCTAAATGGAGAGACAGAATGAAGAAGTTAGAGAGGAGGGGATAATTGATAGGGGGAGATCAAAGGGATCTCAGGGACAGAGTTAAGGTGACAGGTTAGCCATTGAAAAAAGTTAGGATCAGCTAATATAGAAGAGGGGGAGGTAGATATTTGTTAATACAAAGACTGAGAGTTTATTGAGGATAGGAATCATATGCTATTCATTTTGATAATCCCAATATCTAGCAGATTTTTTTGGCATGAATTCTGTAAACATCAAGTGCTTGCTCTGTGCTAGGCACTATTGCAGATGCTAAAGGTGTAGCCGTGAGCAAGATAGACAAGGTCTCTGCTGTCTTGGAACATCCCCTCCAATGGGAGAAATAGGCAACTCATAATTTCAGTTCGTAATAAGTAACTGTGAAGGCAATAAAACCTATTTCATGTGATAGGGCAATTTGTAGTGGGGCTATTTTAGGTAACATGGTCAGGAAATGTCTCTTTGAGAGCTGGCATTTAAATTGAATTGCAATGATCAGGAGGCAGATGTAGAGGACGAATGTTCTGGAAAATTATAAAGGTCTTGAGATGGGAACAGACTTGTGTTCAAGGAACAAAAACATGAGTGAGTTATCAGTGTTGAATAAATTAGTGACTCTACGCTTTAGGTGTACAGTTGAGAAGCTGAGAGATTCAAACTTAATGGACTCAGTGACTTTGATGATAGTCTAACAGAGCGGTTAAGAGCTTGTACATGGAAGCTAGACTGGTTTTGCATTCTGGTTTTGTCATTTGCTAGCTATGTAACCTTGAGTATGTTACATAACTTCTATGCCTCAGTTTTTTAATATGTAGAATGGGGATCATAATACTAATATGAATTGTTCTGTAGATTAAATGAATCAATATATGTGCTTGGCATGTTAAGTGCTATGAAATATTGTTTTTTTTTTTTTCTGAGAGTGAGGGGTTTGGGGACTTGAAGAAAAGGCAAGGATCATGTCTTACTCTTTTATTTTTGGTCTCAATGACTGTGTAGAATGTGGGAATAACTCTTTCATTTATCCAGTGACTGAATAGATACGTTATTGAATGAATGAGGCCAATCAAAACCGGAACATTCTCTTGGGGAAAGGGGTTGGACAGGAAATGTATAAAGGAATGTTTGATCTGTTCTGAATGTGAATGGTGGTATAGCCGCGCACTTGGGAGGCACCATAGCACAGTGGCTAAATGTTAGAGCTCTGGTGGTAGACTCCCTTAGTTGAAATTCCGCATCTACCTTTTTCTACTTGTGTTAAATTGGGCAAGTTAATTAGACTCTCTTTGTTTCTTTACTTGTAACTTTATAGCGTTATCAAAAGGACATGATGTGTGTATGTAATGGGCACATGATAAGTGCTGCTTAAGTGTTATCTGTTATTATTATTGAAATCACATTTAAAATTCCAGTCAATATAGCACTGTATGTTTTTCCACACAAAGTAGAAATGTAGAAAACCTAGTTGAGTTGATTTGGGGTTAAAGAAAAAAGAAATGGAAGGTTTTGGTGACAGTGTTTGACCATGAGGTAAAAAGAAAAGTGATGCCAAGAGGGAACTGATAGACTGGAAGATAAGGAGGAATCAGGGTATCTGGGTCCTGGAGTCATGGGAGAACAATCTTAGTGAATACAATAGAGGGGATTGCGACCAAAATGGGGACTCTAAACTAAACCCACTTAGTTCTTTCAGCTGCTTTATCTCTTTCTTGCCAGAAATGGTATTTGAGTCCATTCTTCAGATGCATAGGATTTTGGTTGTAAGAGGTTAAATAGTCATTTTAGCAAAAGTTCGAGGATTATTTTATTTTATTTATTAATTTTGAGACAGGGTCTCAATGTGTCACCCAGGCTGAAGTGCAGTGGTGTGAACATGGCTCACTGCAGCCTCAACCTCCTGGGCTCAAGCCGTCTTCCTACCTCAGTCTTCTCCAGTAGCTGGGACTACAGGCATGCACCACCATGACCAGCTCATTTTTTAGTTTTTGTAGACAAAAAAATAATTAGCTGGGTCTCATCATGTTGTCCAGGCTGGTCTTGAACTCCTGAGTTCAAGTGATCCTCCCATCTCCACCTCCCAAAGTGCTGGGATTACAGGCATGAGCCACCATGCTCAGCCTTTTCAGGGGTTATTACTTGGCAGTAACCATTGGCCCTATAAAAATTTATAAAACACAGATTCGTAAGACACAGATTCTAGATTTGAATTTATTGTCTATCTGGGAGTGCAAGGTACAAAGGCAAATACTTACAGAAGTGTTAAATGAAATGACTAAGAAAGTATAACCTATTATGACAAAGGTGTGGCGTTCTAGGCTGGCTCAAAAGCATGAGCAGAGATGGGAAAGCCCAGTTTGCATGTGGGTACTAGTGGGAATTCTGTTAGAGCTAGAATGCAGGTGTGTCATGAGGGATGGTAGTGCAGTTCATTCTGGAAATGGAGGCTTTGGCTAGGATGGGGCATCTTGAAGACCAAGGTAAGAATTAGATTTTATTCAGAAGACAGTATCATCCTTGATGGTTTTAAGCTATGAAGAGATGTTATTTATTGTAGGAGTATGTCAGGAAGTAATGTGGCATTGCATCTTTATGTATACATCTGTATTTGTGAATAAGTAGTAATTTTCTTCATGTAGCTGTTACATCAATGGAATCCTGTATAATATATAAACACATGTTAAGGCAAAAACTGCTCTGTTGATATACTGGTAGGTAGAAATGTGAAATGAATTAGTTTCCCAATTCAAGAGAAAAATCTTGCCTCTGGACTTAAAAGGAAAATAAAAATATCAATCTAAAAATGCTTTTGTACTTTGAAATATTTGTTTAAAAAATCAACAGAATAGTCTCACTTTTTTCTCAAAAAGCAGATTAAACATTTAGGTTTTCTGAGGAGGGGTTAGGTTAATTGAGGTTTAATTTACATACAATAAAATTCATCCTCTTTAAATGATCATTTGAAGAATCCTGAAACCATCACCACAGCCAAGTATAGAATGTTTCTGTCACTTCAAATAAAATGTTTCTTCAGGCCCTCCTACTTCTGGTTCCTGACCACCACCACCACAGCCAAGTATAGAATGTGTCTGTCACTTCAAATAAAATGTTTCTTCAGGCCCTCCTACTTCTGGTTCCTGACCACCACAAATCAGTTTTCTGTCACTAATATTTGACCTTTTCTAGAATGTCATGTAAATCTAGCTCCTTAAGGGCAGGCGCCCCAGATATTGTTCATCTTTTTGTCTTCAGTGTGTATTTCCTGTAAGTGGAAGTTAGATCTTAAGGGTTTACTAGGTGTTGGTTAGAAATCTTTAGCAAGAATACTGTATGTGGTGCTGGGTATTGTGTATTGCATTCCATCCAGAGATTGTGAGGTTGTCTCACTCTTTAATATGTTAAATCTGATTACTTGGGTAGGATGGTAACCACTGGATTTCACCTCTGTAAATGTATGCTTTTTCCATTTGCAAAGAGCAAGTAATCACAGGGTAAAAACTTGAGCACATTGTGAATATCTTTTACCTAATGCTTTTAGCATTCTTTGATAATCCTCATCTGAGTCAATAATTTCATTAGGGGTTTCAAAATGATGAATTAAAAAAATAATTCTGGCTGGGCGCAGTGGCTCATGCCTGTAATCCCAGCACTTTGGGAGGCCAAGGCAGGCGGATTACGTAAGGTCATGAGTGAGACCAGCCTGGCCAAAATGGTGAAACCCCATCTCTCTACTAAAAATACAAAAATTAGCCAGGTGTGGTGGCACACACCTGTAATTCCAGCTACTTGGGAGGCCGAGGCAGAAGAATTGCTTGAGCCCAGGAGATGGCGGCTGCAGTGAGCCGAGATTGTGCCACAGCACTCCAGCCTGGTCAACAGAGCGAGACTCTGTCTCTAAATAAATAAATAAAATAATTCTGTTATTTCTTCTGTATTTATTGGCTGGTACTCTTCTGCAAAGAAGAGTTTTCCTTCACTGACTGTCGATGAAATGTAGTTCCTCCTAGTAAAGCAGCACAAATACTTAATTCTCTTCCCTCATTAGCCAAATTGGTGTAATAGTCCAGTGGCAGTGTGGCAGGTGCTATGGTTAGCCACTCAGATTCCCCCTTTCAGGCACATGTTCTCTTAGCTGTTGGGAATATTGGCAGCTAAAACTGATTGCAGCTGAGTCCCTCCCTGAGCCAAGAGTTGCCTCCTCCAAAGTCATGCCTCCTCTTTAGGGGCAGTTTACATCTAATATGTATTCAGTGTAGGGATGTAAATGCCTGGTGCTTTTGCTATAAGACAAGCCAACCTTGAAGTCTGTCCCAACATCAGAGAGCTCCCCCATGGGTCTGGCTGAGGCCGTCCTGTGACTGCATTGCAGATTAACTCCTTACTCTGTTCAGTCTTACGTCTTTCATTGCCCCAGGGTTGTTGGTTCGGAGGGCACATCCCAATAAACTTCTGGTGTGCACATCTGCATTTCAGAGTCTGTTTCCTGGGAACCGTACTACCCAAAACAGTTGGTGCCAGGAGTGGTCTCAGAAAATTGCCTTTAAAGTGAGGTTTTGAAGCTGGATTATTGGCTGGCTGGCTGGCTGGCTGGCAATGAGAATCCCATTCTGGTGCTAGATGGAGCGCTAATACTGATAATGCTTGGCATGTACTATAGCTATATGCAACTGTGAAAACTTTCACTGGTGGCGAATTGGAATGCTGTTCCTGTGGAAGGGAATGCACTGGTGGGTACACTATTTTCGGCTTTTGAGAAGTTCAGAGAATCATCAGGTAGCTTTGGTAAATAACACTGATAGATTGGAAAGAGATGATGCAAGGTGGAAGGTAATTGAGGTAAGAATGTAAAAGGAAATTTCTTTAGCAGCACGTAAAGGAACACGTATACAATGAAAGGAAAAAATCCAAGACTTAATTTTAAGGATAGCAGAGTGCCAGGGTGGGTAGAATTCTCAGCTCTGCTGGGATCAGTGTTCTGGTTGGGAAGGAATCCTGACACTTAGGATGGGGCATCTAAGGGCGCTTGAAAACCTTGAAACCCCAAATTCCTCTTAACCCTCTGGACCTGCAGAAGTGGCCTTCTTCTACCAGCTAGAGGGTAGTTGCTTGAAGATCGTGCTGGCCCTCTTACCCCAGCTCCTCCTCTCTCTGCTACTATCACTAAACCAACAACTGGGGTTAAGTCACAGGAACACCTAGTGCCGGATCTGCTAAGGGAGGAAGGGACTGTACACACATACACACAGAAACATACGTACGTTCCCAAACTGCACCGAGGCACCCCAAAACACCACCATGGACACACAAGAATACTGTGGGATATTTCAGAATTTTAAAGGAAGCACAGCAATGTCTGTCACAAACTACTAGCTTGAGGTAGTTCACAGTTTTGACATTAGCTCATGCTACATTAATGACATATTTTTGCAGGGTTGGATTTTTAGTAGTTGCAGTATAGATCAACCACTGCACAAAAATCAGTGTGGAACGGGAAAGGAGGGTGGCGTGTTCAGCCTCATTCCAAGTTTGAGAAGTTGTTCTGCGTCTAACAGGCACATGTGAACTATTACAAGTAATTGTAGTTTTTTTTTTTTTTTTTGAGACAAAGTCTCACTCTGTTGCCCAGGCTGGAGTGCAGTGGCGCGATCTCTGCTCACTGAAACCTCCCTGGATTCAAGTGATTCTCCTGCTTCAGCCTCCTGAGTAGCTGGGATTACTGGCGTGTGCCACCATGCCCTGCTAGTTTTTGTATTTTTAGTAGCGACAGGTTTTCACCCTATTGGTCATGCTGGTCTCGAACTCCTAACCTCATGATCCGCTCACCTCAGCCTCCCAAAGTGCTGGGATTACAGGCGAAGGCCACTGTGCCCGGCCCAGTAATTGTAGGTTTTAAGAATGAAATACAAATATTTTTTCTTCCAATTTATATGTGTTATTTTTTCAAATGTCTACTCATTTGTTACAACATAAATTCCCATTATTTGGATCTAAGTACTTAATAAACACTACTATTTGGTATTTCTTTTGGCCTATGAGTTCATGGAAAAATCACTGATGATGGCTATGCATGGGGCCCAGTAAAAGGCTTTTCATTCACCGGTGCTGATCTAGCAACTGCTGCTCTGAATATCCAGCCTGACAGCAGCAGAGACCAACCGTCCTTTAAGCAGGCCAACCAGTCCTTATACTGTGGAAAGGACCATGATTCATTCTGATTGGATTTGAAACATATTCTGGGTATGAATTTGTCTTTCCAGCAGGGCCTCACCAGCACTACTGTTGGAGGGCTTGCAGGATGTTTGATCCTCTAGCACAGGGGACTAAGAGACCCACTTTTATTTATTTAATTTTATTTATTTTTTGAGATGAAGTCTCACTCTGTTACCCAGACTGAAGTGCAAAGGCATGATCTCAGCTCACTGCAACCTCTGCCTCCCGGGTTCAAGGAATTCTCCTGCCTCAGCGTCCTGAGTAGCTGGGATTACAGGCACGTGCCAACACGCCTGGCTAATTTTTGTGTTTTTAGTAGAAATGAGGTTTTACCGTGTTAGCCAGGATGGTCTCGAACTCCTGACCTTCTGATCCAGCCACCTTGGCCTCCCAAAGTGCTGGGGTTATAGACATGAGCCACTGTGCCTGGCTGGGATCCACTTTTATAGCATAGGAGAATCATTTGTCCCATCTTGCACCACACCATCCAGAAGCTGATGAGTTGATAATGAGCAGTAAAATAGTCTTCTGATGAGCAGTAAAACAGTCTTTTGATGGCACAACTGTTGATGCAATCCTGGAGCTTGGGTGTGATACCCTGCAAGGGTGAGGTGCCCATCTTCCAGTGTCCTTAGTGGGAAGAACACACGAAAGTAGGAGTGGCTCCGCTTAGTCTTACTCTGTGATCCACCCGGGCAGTTTGTGCTTCCCATCTTTGTAGCTCTGATCACTAGGAGTCAAGAGATCCTGGTTCTCAGAAGAGAAACATTTCCAACAGAGGGTCATGTAAGAATCCTGTTATACTTTAAGCTACAGCTGCCACTGGGATTTGGGGCTCCTTTTCTAAATAAAGAGGTACCATTTGGGCAGAGTTAATGTCCTGGTTCATGGGGAGGAGCTAGGGCTGTGTTCCACAACAGAGCATGGAGATTTGGCACACAGGTGATCCTGGGTTTCTCTTGGTACTTCCTTGTTCAGTGTTTGCAGTAAATGGACATGAGAAAGGCCTGGTGCCTGAAGTCAGCCACCAGAAATACTGGCCAGCAGAAATACTAGCCAAAGATTAAAGGAATCTAGAATGGCTAGTAGAGAAGAGTTGTCTGTATCAATTTTACCATCTGTTGTGGCTAGGGCTATGGTTTGACCCACTTTCCTTCCTCTGGAAAGTTTCTCCAGGAAATGACACTCACCAGAATTCTGGAGGAACTTTTTCCATGCCTTATTTGAAGCAAGTGAATCCCAATTGTATAATAGGCAAAATGCAGTGAATGCTGTAGTGTGGAACCCAGAGCCCCTGCCCAGCACTGATGTGCTCAGTCCCCAACAAATGCTGGGAACATTGGTTGGCTATAGACTCTTGCCTAGTTCCTCTATGAGCATTGCCTTTGGCTGAAGAGAGCCGCCTTTCCCTAGGTGATGAATCATTCTTGGGGGCAGCCTGCATGAACTGCTTGATCTGGGCATTTTATGGTTTTTAGTGCTACTGTAACTAGTTTAGTTTTTCCTAGTTTCAGTTGTTTGATATTAATATATAACAGTACAGTTGCTTTTGTATATTAACCTTATATCTCTGATCATGTTAAGCTCATTTATTAATTTTGTAAATTCCTTGGGATGGTCCGTATAAATATTGTCTTTCTGATCTCTAGGTTCCCTATCCCTTAGCCCCTACTTTATTCCAATTAGAAAAGCCTCATTCTTCCTTGTTTCTAATCTGAGAGAAAAACAACTACAAATTAATCTTACGGTTTTTTTAAATAATTAAGTGTGTGATATTAGCTCTAGATGTTTCATTGGCAATTTGAAGACATTCCCTACTATTCCTACCTTGCTGATAGTTTTTATATTTTATGTTTTATATTTTATTTTATTTTATTTTTTTGAGACAGAGTTTTGCTCAGTCACCCAGGCTGGAGTGCAGTGGTGTGATCTTGGCTCACTTCAGCCTCTACCTCCCAGGTTTCAGCGATTCTCCTGTCTCAGGTTCCTGAGTAGCTGGGATTACAGGCACACGCCAACCATGCCCAGCTAAGTTTTGTATTTTTAGTAGAGTCGAGGTTTCACCATGTTGGCCAGTCTGGTCTTGAACTCCTGATCTCAGGTGATCCACCTCCCTCGGACTCCCAAAGTGCTGGGATTATAGGCGTGAGGCATCACACCTGGCCTGCTGATAGTTTTTAATCATAAATGTGTATTGAGTTTTGTCAAATGCTTTTTCTCTACCTGTTAAAATGATCATATACTAAGAGAACAAAAGGAAAATTGAATTATATTAATTAATTTTTGAATGTTAAATCAGCTTTGCATTCCTGGGATAAAACCATTGTATATGGAATGTATTGCTGAATTTGACTTGCTGATATTTTGCCAATAATTTTCAGTTTTATTTCATGAGGGAACCTGATGTGTAATCTTTTTTATTTCTTTTCTTGATAATTCTGTCAAGTTTTAGAATTAGTTATCCTCATCTCATAAAGTAAGTTACATAGTAATCCTGCTCTACCCAATCCTACCCAATTTTTAAAATGTTTGCATAAGATTGTTGTTATTTTTTCTTGAATGTTTGATAGAAGTCACCAGTGGCACCATCTGGTCCTGGAATTTTATTTTGGGGAAGCTTTTGACAAATTCACTTTCTTTAATAGATAGAGAGTTATTCAGATTTTCTGTTATTACTCATGCCAATTTTGGTAACTTGTATTTTTTTGCAGAAATTCATTCATTTCATTTAAGTTGTTGAAGTTTTTAGCATGCAGTTATCCATAGCATTCTTTTATTATCCTTTAAAGTCTATGGGATCTATGGTAATAACTCCCTCCTTTCAAAAAAATTTTTTTTAAAGATCAGTTTTAAGTTCATAGCAAAATTGAGAAGAAGGTACAGAGATTTTCCATATATCCCTTTCCCCCACCCATGCATAGCCTCATCTATATCAACATCGTCCAACAGACTGGCACTTTTGTGGCCATTGTTGAACCTCCACTGACATACTGCAATCACTCTCAAGTCCAGAGTTTACATTAGGTTATCCATTTTTTGAGTTCAGAAAAATGTATAATGACATGTATTTATCATTGTAGTATCATACAGAATATTTTCACTGCCCTCAATATCATCTGTGCTCCACCTAATCTTGTTTCTCTGCCACTCAACCCCAAATAATCATTTACTGTCTCCATAGTGTTGCCTTTTCCAGAATGTCATATAGTTGAAATCATACAGTATGTGGCCTTTTCAGATTGGTTTCTTTGACTTAGTAATATGCGTTTAGGTTCATTATTTTCGTGTATGAGTGGCTTGATAGCTCATTTCTTACCACTGAACAATCCATCATCTAGATGTACCACAATTTATTTATTCACCTACCATTTGGCAAATTTGGAGGACAATTTGGTGGCTTCCAAGTTTTGCCAGTTATGAATAAAGCTGCTATAAACATCTGTGTGCAGGTTTTTGTGTGGACATAATTTTGTTTCTATTTTAGAAATTGACAAATTACATTATATATTTTTATAATGTATAGCATGATGTTTTGAAGTACACATATATTGGGGAATGGTTAAATTTAGTGAACATATTTTCAACTCCTTTGGATTAATACCAAGAAGAGTAATTGTGGGATCATGTGCTAAAAGTATGTTTAGTTTGTGTAGGAAATCACCAGACTGTCTTACAAAGTGGCTGTATCATTTTTCATTTCTACCAGCAATAAATGAGACTTCCTGTTGCATTAAATCCTCACCAACATTTGATGTCTGTGTTCTGGATTTTGGCTATTCTCCTAGGTGTAGCAGAATCTCGTTGTTTTAGTTTGCATTTCTCTGATGACATATGATGTGGAACATCTTTTCATATGCTTATTTGCCATCTATATATATCTTGATCTGTAAGCTGTTAAGGTCTTTGACCCATTTTTAATTGGGTTGTTTGTTATCTTATTGTTAGAGTTTTGAGAGTTCTTGGTATTCTGTGAGGGTATAACTGAGGAGATGGAAAAAAAAAAGAGAGAAAGTTCTTGGTATTTTGGATAACAGTCCTTTATCAGATGTGTCTTCTGCAAATGTTTTCTTCCCATCCATGCCTTGGCTTTTTATCCTCTCAGCATTGTCTTTTGCAGAGCAGAATATTTTAATTTTAATGTTCAGCTTATTAATTACTTCTGTAATAGATTGTACCTTGGTGTTATATCTAAAAAGTCATTGCCATATCCAAAGTCATCTAGGTTATCTCCTTTGTTATTTTCTAAGAGTTTTACAGTTTTGCGTTTTATATATAAAGTCCGTTTTCCATTTTGAGTTAATTTTTGTGAAGGGTATAAAGTTTGTTTCTAGATTCATTTCTTTGCATGCAGTCCAAAGAACCAACTTTTGGCTTTGTTAATTTTCTCTATTATTGATCTGTTTTCTGTTTAATTGGCTTTTCAGTCATCATGGTAATTTATTTCTTTTTACTTTCTTTAAGTTTACTTTGCTGTTTGTTCTAATTTCTTAAGGTGGAATGTTAGGTTGTTGATTTTACATTTTTCTTCCAGTACATATATTCAAAGCTATGAATTTTTATCTAGGCTGTGCTTTAGTTACATCCCACAAATTTTGATTGCTGTATATTTGTCATTTAGCTCAGATTATTTTCCAATTTTCTTTGTGATTTTATCTTTGACCTATGGATTGTTTAGAATTATTATAACTTTCAGATACAGTGTTTTCTCACATATTAATATATTGTAGCTACTTTCTAATATGCACTTTGTATGATTTTGATCTTTACATTTATTGAGATTTGTTTTATTGCCCAGGATATGTTCTGTCTTGATGATTGTATTATACACGCTTGAAAAGAATGTGTTTGGTCATCTTTGGACTTAAAGTTCTATAAATGTCAGTTAAAGTTGGATGATAAGTGTTGTTTGGATGTTTATGTTTTTATATTTAAAGTTTCTTCTTGTAGGTAATTAATATAAAATCTTGCTCTTTTAAAAAAAGAAATCCACTGTCAATCTTTGCCTTTCAGTTGGAGTGTTTAGATTATTAACACTTAATATGATTAATTGTTGACATGTTTACCATATCAATAGTGATAGTTCTGCCACTTTATTGTCTTCTGTTCCTCTCTTTTTGTTCCTCTCTTCCTCATTTTCTGCTTTCTTTTGGATTATTTTTTAGTATTTCATTTTACTTGATCTATTTGTCTTTTCAGCGATACCTCTTTGTATTTTTTTTAAAATGCCCTAGGGATTACAGTATGCATACCTATCCTTTTACAGGCTACTTACGGTTATTAGTGTACTAATTCACTTAAAACACAGAAACCTTGCAACTACACAGATCCTTTTATTCTCTCCCCCGCCCCTGACCCGACCTTTATGTTATAGTTGTCATGCATGCTATACTTTGCAAACCTCACCAAACAGTGTTGTAGTTTTTGCTGTCAACAGTCATATGTATTTTATAGAACTTAAAGGAAAAATGTAGTGTTTGTGTTTTCCTATATATTTATTATTTTATTGCTCTTTCTTCATTCCTGAAGATGCAGCATTTATTTTCAGCCTAATGTTTACCTTAGCTTTTCTTGCAGATCAGTCTGCTGGGGATACATTCTCTTTATGTTTCTTTGAGAACGTGTTTATTTTCTTTCCTAAAGGATATTTTAGGTGGATGTAGAATTCTGAGTAGATTCTTGCTTCCTTGAGCACCTTAATGAGGCTGTTTCACTCTCTTTCACTCTCTTTTCACTTCTCTGATTTCTGGTGAAAAATCTTTGTAATGTAAATCTTATTCCCCTCTATGTAGTGTGTCATTTTTCTCTAGCTGCTTTCAAGAATTTTTTCTTTGTTTTCGGTTTTCAGCAGTTTAATTTGATATGTGTTTAGTTATTTTCTTTGAGTTTATCCTCTTTGGAGAATACTGACCTTCTCCACAATCTGTAAATTTTTGACTTTCACCAAGTTTAGGATGTTTTCTACCATTGTGTCTTTCTTCTTATCTTTCAAGATTCTACTGGCAATTATGATAAAACGTTTGAAATTGTCCCACAGGCCTCAAACTGTTCAGTTCTCCTCCTGTCAATTTTTTTTTCTTTGTTTTTCAGATAAGGTTGTTTTTACTGATACATGTTCAGGTTCACAAACTCTTTTCTCTCATCTCCATTTTCTTATTGAGCCCAACCAGTGAACTTTTTTTAACATTTAATTTGGTTTTGTTTTTTTTTTTTTTTCTTAATAACTTCTCTTTCTATGCTGAGAACCGCTTTCCATTCTATTCAGTTGTCCTTGTCTTTCCTCGATGGAGCTTATTTATAGTGGTTGCTTTCCAGTCATTGTTGGATAATTACAACATATACATTGTCTTAGGGTTGGCATCTTTTAAGTTCACATTTTTCTTGTGTTTTGCATTGTGAGAATTTTGGATTATATCTTTGATATGGTTAATGTTATATTTTGTAAACTCTGGGGTTTATTATAATTCTCTGGAGAATGTTGTGTTTTTTGTTGTTTAGGGAATCCCTTTCTGTATCTTTCTCTTTTTCAGGACTTCCTGCACATTTTCTATCATATGAGTTTCTTTTCTCAGTTCCTCTGGCCAGAAAGACAGAGTTTTGACTTGGAGTTTTCACTTCTGGGTTGTGGCCCTGTAATGCAGTGATCGCTTCCTGGCCTTCAGGCAAAGCTGTTAGTGAAAGGAGAAAAACAACCAAACTGGGAAATTTACTCTTCTGTGGATCACTTTTCCAAGTTTTGACTCCCCTCCAGAATTTGCTTTTATTTGTTTTTCAGAGTCCAGAAGTACTTTTTTGTCATTTAAAAAATTTTGCCCAAAGTGGTTGTAAACAGTGGGGAAGATAGGCTGTTTTTGGGTTTATGCCAACCTACTGGAACCAGAACTCTCTTATCTGGCTTTTAAAAAAAGATTTTCCTTTTTATCTTTGATTTTTAGCAGTTTGACTGTATCGTACCTAAGTGTGTGTGTGTGTGTCCTGCTTGGTATTCATTGAGGTTCTTAGATCTGTGCGATGTTAATTTTTATTTAACTTGCAAATTTTGGTCTTTCCTCAAATATTATTTCAGACCCAATTTCTTATTTCCTTCTGGGAATCCAGTTATACATATATGATATTCTTTGATATCATATGTGTCTGTAATCATATGTATGACATGTTTATTTGACCAGGTAGTAAATAATTTAGACTTTATGGGCCGTAGAGTCTCTGTTCCAACGATTTAGCTCTGTTCTTTAGTTTGAAAGCAACCACAGACAATATATAAATGGATAAGCATGGCTGTGTTCCAATAAACTTTATTTACAAAGATAGGTAGGAAACTATATTTGGCATGTATACTGTAGTGTGCTGTTCCCTGAGTAAGTGATAATAGTTGCTGGAGCTACATCGTGAATTCAGGGATAAAAGTCAAAGAAGTTCAGAACAGATATCTTGGAAATAACTAAAATGTAGGGAACTAGGTGGATGAGAATGAGGGGGTAGGAGATGTGACTAGGAAGATATGTTAGGACTAGGTTATTATTTTTCATGTGTTGCTTTATTTGAAAATAGTATGGAACAGTCATAGGGTTTTTTTTATTTGTGTGTTTTGAGACAGAGTCTCGGTCTGTCGCCAGGCTGGAGTGCAGTGGCGCGACCTCAGCTCACTGCAATCTCCGCCTCCCAGGTTAAAGCGATTCTCCTGCCTCAGCCTCCCAAGTAGCTGGGACTACAGGTCTGTGCCACAACGCCCATCTAATTTTTGTATTTTTAGTAGAGACGGGGTTTCACCATGTTGGCCAGGATGGTCTTGATCTCTTGACCTTGTGATCTGCCTGCCTTGGCCTCCCAAAGTGCTGGGATTGCAGGTGTGAGCCACTGTGCCTGGCCAGTCATAGGCTTTCAAGCAATGTAATGGTAGAGTTAAACTTCCAATTTATAAAGATAATCTCTAGTAGCATTATAAAGGGTGAATGAAAAGGAGCAGATCCCCAAAGCAGGGCTACCTTTAAAGAGGCCATTGCAGTAGTTCTGTAAAATAAATGCTGAGAAAAGGCAATGGGAATATATGGAACAGGTGGATTTAATGATGTATTTAGCAGGTGACTAGATCTCAAGTACAAATATAATAATGACTTTCTTTTTTTTTTCTTACCTCAGAAAAATGGGTTTTCATTTTTCTAAAAATTGAACCAAGGTAAAGCAAAGCTCTAGTTGATGCGAGTGTGTTGCTGAGGCGTTAGCAGTACTGCCCTCACTGTGCGCTCATTGGACAGTAGCGCAGCCCCCAAAAAGGATGGTTTTCATCTAGATAGAAAGGGAGGAAGAGCTAGTTTCTCAAGAGTCCATTCTTGATTTTCTTCTGTCTGCATTTTCTTCTTTGGTTCTCTCAGGCTTATGATTTCAGATATGCATTTGACTTCCTGGTCTGTTGTTTGTAGGTAAAACCTCTTTCCTTAAGCTCTAGCCTGTATTTTGTAAAGTGTGCTACTAGGATTCTCTCAGTCCTGCTCAGATACATTATATTCAGTATATTCAATCCTCGTGAACTGACTGCCACTCACAAACTGCCTCTTTTCCTGTAGGCCAGTGAAACTGAAGTCTGAGATGGGTTCTTGAGGTTGGCAATAAGAAATTATCATGAACCAATACCCACCCACTCCACCTCCTTTTTCCAGGAGGCAGGGAGAAGTCACATTTCAGTGGGAAAGTGAGGATGGACATGGGAGTGTATAGAAATTGGTGTTTAAAGGCAAAGGCGAAAAGCATTAGCTTAAGGAAGGAGACAAATAATTAATCTTTGAGATTAGATACCTGTAGCAGATTTTCTTAGTTTCCTAGCCATATCCCTTTGGCATCCATTTGCATACTGTCTTCTGCAGACATCTATGACTATCTGCCTGAAAAGAAACCCGCTTGATCTGTGTGCAGGACAACCCACACACACCAGACAGTTAATGCTTTCAGAAAAACTTTCCACCAGTGGTGGATGGGGAGTTGGTAGATAAATACCTTTGTTTCACCTGTCTTTAGGATAACTGAGCCACGTTTTCTGCTGTCTACCAGAGTTCTCCACTGGATCAAGCTCTAGTTGCCCATCAGGGTAACTGGCTTCATAATGTGTCCTTTCTTGACTTCCTTCTCTTCCCTGTTTCACTTTTTGATTTTCCCTACTGATGTTTTTCCTGGGATCACCTCTCAAAATAACTGCTGCACTTGAATTCTTGAATTGAGGTCTACTTCTGGGGAAACCCAAACCAATGTAGACATTTGAAATTGGCATGAGAATAATAATAAAAATGTGTCTAGTACTTACTAAATACCAGACATAATTCTAAGTATGTCATCATCCAATGGGAGAGGTAATGTTTTTACCCTATTGTATAAATGAGAGAACTGAGGCATAGAGAGGTTAAAGTAACTTTGCCAAGATCGCAGTGCTAGTAAATGACAGAGCTTGCATTTGGACCCAAGTCATTTGGCTCTAAGTTCTGTACTCTTAGTCTAGTTTGATTTTTTTTTCAAATATGCACGGTTGTTCCCCATTTCCTACAGATACTTTAGAGAGAGTCTTTTCTTTAAATTTGATAAACATGGTCTTGTTACAATCTTTCCAAGGATCCCACCATCTGAAGTCTCTTTGAGTGTCTTTCCGTTGCCTGGTTCTTCTGTTCTCACTCAGGGTGCCTTGTATCTCTGTGTGCCTAGTTATTTGCTCACTCTCCTTTCTCTTGTGGTTCTCCGAGGCCTGGGATGAATAGATTGTCATTCTCCCCTCACTCATGTTCCCCTCCATATTCCCCTACCCTCTTTTTTTTTTTTTCCTTAAGCTGCTCTACCCATTGCCAAGGGAGCTTTATTTATAGCCCTCCCCCTATGTGAAGACTTCCAAATAAGATCAAGATACTGAAGCTACATATAAGAAATTTATTTGCATTTCTCCCCTAAATCAAGTTGAATTGTTAAAATCTCTTTCTTATTACTAATTAGTAGTCTAGGTTAAGTAAATAAAAGTTTTCTACTTAGTAATGAGATAACTGTTCCTCCCTAATTCATTCATTGATGCTTGAACATGATGAGAGTATCATTACATTAATTACACAGGAGAATAAGTCAGGCTTCTATAGAAAAGCTTCAGTTTACATAAAGTGCTTCATAGATTGATTTTTAAAAATTGGTCTTGTATCCAGTGACCTTGATAATTCACTTGTTAATTCTTTATTTGTGGATTATTTTGTATTTTCTATAAATGTAATTATGTACAAATAAAAAATGCTTTATTTTTAATTTTTAACCATAGTGACTTTTATTTCATTTGCATCACTAACCTCAAATATAGTGTTAATAGAAGTAGTGATAGTATAAATCCTTTAATTTCCCCCCCATACTTAGTGGAAATAGTTAATTTTTCAACATTCAGTATATTTGAATACACTGTTTAAAGTAGGGGTTTTTTCTTTATATAATCTTCATTAGATTAAGTAAAATCTGTTCCTAGTTCACCAAGGAGTTTTATCACTAATGGTTGTTGAGTTTTAAAAATATTTTTTCTGTTTCTATTGAAGTGGATCATATGTTTTGTTCTGTTATTGAATTATGTTGATTGTGTATTTATCCTTTCTATATGTTGTTAGATGTAGAAATTATTTTTAGGTAAATGTCTTTTTTTTTTTTTAATAAAAGGTAATTCACATACCTCAAATTCACCCTTTTAAAGTATACAACTTAATAGTTTTCAGTATTATACAACTAGAACATTTTTGTTACTCCTTAAATCCCGTAGCTATTAGCAATCACTTTCTTTTCTCCTTTCTATCGGTTTCTGGCAACTACTACTTCCTGTTTTTATGAATTTGCCTAACTAGACATTACATCTAAATGGAATTATACAATTTGTTACCTTCTGTTGCCATTGTTTCTTTCACTTAGCATGTTTTCAGGGTTCATCCATGGTGTAGCATGAGTCAGTACTTCATTCTTTTTTCGTGGGTAAACAATGTTCACTTATTTGGAAGTAGCACACTTTGTATATTCATTAGTTGGTGAGCATTTGGGTTGTTTCTACTTTTTGGCTGTGTAGTATTTTGCTTCTGTGTTCATAGAAGAATACTGGTGTGAAATTTTTGTATTTTGAATTTTTTTTTTCAAATTTTGATATCAGAGTTATGCCTGTCTTATAAAATGAGTTGGGAAATGTTTCTTCTTTTTGTATTATCTGAAAAAGTTAGTCTGAGATTGATAATGTTGGAAAGAACCTACCAGTGAATTTTTAAAGTATTTGGAAGAATTCACCAGCAAAGCCATATGAACCTAGAGCTTTCTTTGTGGATAGGTTTTGATTAGGGATCCTTTTTTTTTTTTTTTAAATATATAGCAGATTATTCATGTATTTCATTTTTTCTCTTGTTCAATGTTGATAAGTTATGTTTTTTCAAGGAATTTATCTATTTTATTTGTCAAATTTATGGGCATCATGTGTAGTGATGTCTCCTTTCTTATTTCTCATTTTGATAATTTGTGCTTTTACTTTTTTCTGATAATTTTTGCTCTAGGTTTATTATATTTATTTCATTTTATTTAAAAATATTTGTTATATGTTTAAATCACAAATAATTGTACATATTCATGGTGTATAGTATGATATTTTGATATATGTTTACAAAGTGTAATGATCAAATCAGGACAATTAGCATATTTATCACCTCAAACATTTATCATTTTATCATTTCTTTGTGTTTAGAACATTCAGAATCCTGTCTTCCAGCTGTTTCAGGTTGTATAATATGTTGTTTATGATAGTCATCCTGTGGTGCTATGTAACACTGGAACTTACTCCTACTTTCTAGCTCTGATTTTTGCATCCATTAGCCAACCTCTGGCTACTTTTCAACTCTACTATATTTTTATGAGATCAACTTTTTTAGCTTCCACATAGGAGTAAAAACATGCCATATTCATCTTTCTTTGCCTGGCTTATTTAACTTAAGATAATGTCCTCTAAGCTCATCCATGTTGCCGCAAATGACAGAATTTTACTCTTTTTTTAATCACAAAGTAGTATTTCATTGTGTATATATTATCACATTTTCTTTATCCATTCATCTGCTCATGGCAACTTAAGTTGATTTCATATCTTGGCTATTGTCAATAGTGTAGCAGTGAACATGGGAGTGCAGATATCTTTTCAGCATATGGATTTTTTTCCTTTCGCTATATACCCAGTAGTGAAATTGCTGGATCATATGGTAGTTCTGTTTTTAGTTTTTTCAGGAACCTCCCTTCTATTTTCCATAATGGTTGTACTAATTTATATTCCCATCAACAGTGTATGAGTTCCACTTTCTCCACATCTTCAATAGCATTTATTTTTTGTCTTTTTGTTACGTATACTAATGTTTTTAGAGAACCAAGTTTTTGTTCCTTGATAATCTCTATTGAATATCTGCTTTCCATTTCGTTGGTATCTACTCTTATTTTTATTACCCTTCTACATATTTTGCATTTAATCTGCAGTTTTCTTTCTAGTGTCTTGAGTTGTAAGTCTAGATAATTTACGTTCAGAGATTTGTTTTTTCAATATATGCATTTATGTTTATGCAAAAAGCTATGCATTTTGTTGAAGTACTGCTTTAGTGGCATTCTAGTTTTGTTATGTCATATTGCATTTTCATTTTATGGAAAATATTTCTTAATTTTCATTGTGACTAGTTCTTTGACCCATAAGTTATTTAGAAGTCTTGTTTTTTTGATTGCCAAACATTTGGGAATTTTTTAGTTGTTTTTTTTTTTCCTGGTTTAATTTTTCCATGACCAAAGAATTACCTTATGACTCAGTCCTTGGAAATGTGTTGAGACTTGGTCTGTGGTCCAGCATATTATCTATTCTGGTAAATGTTCTATGTGCATTTGAAAAAAATATGCATTCTACTGTTGTTGGATATGGTTTTGTATGTATGTCAATTAGGTCAGGTTGATTAATTGTGTTTTTAAATTTTTCTGTCACTGCTATTTTTGGTCTTTACTTGTTCTATCAGTTACAGAGAGGTTAAAATCTACTCTTTCAATTGTGGATTTGTATTTTCTCATTTTACTTCAGTCAATTTTGCTTTATATATTTTGAAGCTGTGTTACTAGTTACATTCCAATTCAGGATTGTTATGATTTCCTAATGATTTGACCCTTTTACGATTTAGAAATGCTCTTCTCATTTCTTGTAATACTGTTACCTTAAAAATTCCTTTGTCAAATATTAAAATAGCTACAGCAACTTTTTTTGGGTAACTGGAGAGTGTATTTGAGATACATCTTCTGTCCTTTTAGCATGTATCCTTTTGTTTAAAATTATGATGTTACAGTTATTAAAGGAAGACTTTCCTTCAGTATTTCTTGTAATATTGGTATCTTGACAGTGAATTATGTTAGCTTCCATGGATCTAAAAACATCTTTATTTTTGTCTTCATTCTTAAAAGATACTTTTAGAATCCTTTATGTGAATTATGTCAGCTTTCATGGATCTAAAAACATCTTTATTTTTGTCTTATTCTTAAAGCATGCTTTTCGTGGGTATATGATTCCAGGTTGCTTTCTTCGACTTCTAACCCCCACCCCTCCACATCCCTACCTCCCCTCCACACCTCCTAGCACTTTTCAACACAAAGAATGGAAACTATCAATTTTATTGTTCCTTTAAGTGTATCTCTTCTCTGGCTGCTTTAAAGATTTTCTCTTTTATGCTTTTAGCAGTGTGACCATGCTGTGCCTAGGTATGCTTTTCTTTGCATTTTCCTGCTTAAAATTCCCTGAATTTCTTGAATCTCTCAGTTGATTTCTTTCTTCGCTTTTGGGGAATTGTCAGTAATTATCTCATCATGTATTGCTTTTGTTCCATTCTTTTTTCTCTCTTTCTGAGATTCCAATTATATGAATATGAGACCATTTGACTGTGTGTGTGTCCCACATGTCTCATTCTCTGTTTTGTTTCTCTGTGATTGAATTCTGTTATTTTTATTTTTTGGCCTGTCTGCAAGTCTGTGAAACCTGTTTTCCTGTGTCTTACTCAGCTCTTAAAATCATATGACAAATTCTTGGCTGGGCATGGTGGCTCACACCTGTAATCCCAGCACTTTGGGAGGCTGGGGCTGGCAGATCACGGGATCAAGAGATTGAGATCATCCTGGCCAACATGGTAAAACTCCATTTCTAATAAAAATACAAAAATTAGCTGGGCATGGTGATGTGTGCTTGTAGTCCCAGCTACTTGGAAGGCTGAGGCAGGAGAATTGCTTGAACCCAGGAGGCAGAGGTTGCAGTAAGCCAAGATTGCACCAGTGCACTCCAGTCTGGGCAGCAGAGCGAGACTCTGTCTCAAAAAAAAAAAAAAAATCATATGGCAAGTTCTTAATTTCAGATGTTTATTTTTTAGTTTCAGAATGTCCACTTGGTTCTTTTTTTTTATAGATGATGTTGAAAATTGCCAATTGCATTATTTTATACATTTTGTTAATCTCTACATCTTAGGTATTTGCCTCCTAACTTTAATATCTGAATTTTCTGTGAGTCTGACTGATTTTCTGGTTTTCTCTTGATTATGTGCCTGCCACATATTTTGCTTCTTTTGATATCTCTTAATGCATTTACTTAATATCCCTAAACTAGACTAACATTGTGTATGAATGAACATGATTTTCTTTCAGCTGATGTGTTTTCTCCCAGAGAGGTTTGCTCTTTGCTGTGTCAGACAGAGTGAGGAGTTGATTATCTCCATCCAGTGAGGGATTACATAGACCCCCCCCACCCCACCCACCAATAGGATTCTGTCTTCTTACCGTTGGAGACTATAGGAAGTTTTCTCTTCCCTTTTGACCTAGCCTCTCTCTGCGGTTTTTTTTGTTTGTTTGTTTGTTTGTTTTGAGACAGAGTCTTGCTCTGTAGCCCAGGTTGGAGTGCAGTGGCACGATCTCAGCTCACCACCACCTCTGCCTTCCAGGTTCAAGTGATTCTCCTGCCTCAGCTTCCCAAGTTGCTGGAATTACAGGTGTGCACCACCATACCCAGCCAATTTTTTGCATTTGTAGTAGAGATGGGGTTTCACCATATTGGCCAGGCTGGTCTCAAACTCCTGACCTTAAGTAATCCTCCTGCCTCAGCCTCCCAAAGTCGTGGGATTACAGGCGTGAGCCACTGCGCCCAGCCTTGACCCAGCCTCTCTATCATCCTTCAGTGTTCCATCTCGGAGGAGAAGTATCACTGGGGAAGCTGTCTGTCTCTAGATTTTAGTCTGTCATTTCAGTCCATGCAAACATCTAAAGCACTACTTGCCTCGTTTGCTTTATTAGAGTTGCTGTGCTTAAGCCAAGCTCAGTCCTTATTCATGCCCAAACTCTGCAGTTACCCCCATGGAAGAACAAGTCAGGTCTCAGCTGCCCCGGAAGTGCTCTTGCACCTCTGGATTTTTTGTTCTTTTAGTCCTCATTGCTTCCACAGCTTTCTTATGTTGGTTAGTCTAGTCTTTGAAGCAAGTCATTGGCCTGCCTCCTATCTAATCACCTACTTTAGGGAAGTGGAAGTCAGAAGTTTATCTTTATAAAAAGAAAAGGCAGATAATTTTAGGAGTGCTTATTTTTATAAGCATAGTGATGTTTTGAATAATTTTATCTGTGTTGCGTACTCATAGCTTTACAGCATTTTTTTCCTTTCTGATATGAGCCTGTTTATCAAAATATGTCCCAGATCTGGGTGAGCAAACAATGGCCCATAGACCAGTGAGGCCCAATTCTTGTTTTTGTGCAGTCTGTGAGCTAAAAATGGTTACATTTTTAAAAGGTTGAAAAGAAAAAGGAAGCAAATGTTTTGAGACACATGAGAATTATGTGAAATTTAAAAGTTTAATTGTATTATATGCACACTCCTCTCTTTACATGCTGCGTTGCTGATGGCGGCTTTCATGCTGTAACCATTGAGGAGCTGCAACAAAGATCTTGTGGCTCACAAAGTGTCAAATATTTGCTATATGGCTCTTTGCAAAAAAAAAAAAAAAAAAAAAAAAATTCCCCTATTCCTGCTTTAGATCACAGGCTCAGGAATTTTTTATTTCTTATTACTAGGCAAAATTAAGCAAAAGATTAAAATCATTTTATTCCAGAAGTTCTGAAACTTTGGATTTATTAAAATTGTAGAATTTTAAAGGATTTAGAAGGAACGTCAATCTCCTTCATCTCTTTTATTTTGCAAATGAAGAAGCAGATTTGAGTTAAAGAGATTTTAAAATTATAACATTTTGGTATAAAGTATACTCAGTAATAAGCTGATAGAGAAACTATTCATCTATATCACTGAACAATTTGCAAAATTCCTTTGTTCTTATATTGTAGAAGTATTTGGTTTTTCTTAAACAGCATCACTCTTAAGAAAATCTTTTTGGAATTTTTTAAGTAAATGTTTTAAAATAAATATTTAAGGCATGTTAATAGCCTTTCCCTTTTATTGTCAGCCGTAATTCTTTCAAATCTCACGGATATGAAATTATTTTTGTGAGAAGACTAAAAGTCTTACAGGACCAATTCCAGACATTCTTCATTAAGCTTTGATTGATTTAGGATTTAAAGCCCTAAATCATCAGAAATTCCAAGGTAAATTGTTAATGCGTAAGACTGGTTTTTAGAGTTCCTCTTTTATATTTCCATCCTTAGATGTCATGAAAGGTTTAAGCTTAGTTCTCAAATATAAAAATATAATGGTGTGTTATATTACTAGCAAATGGTACTTTTTTATTTTCAAATGTTGAATACAGATTTTGTTTATGTAATTTTCAACTTATTACTGGCTCTTTTAGAAAACCTCTACCTCTACCTCTACAAGCCAAATCAACAACAATGCAAAAACACAGTAAAAGTAACTTATAATTAATTTGGGAATAGCTGATTCTTTGGATGGTCTCTAGTTAAAAATTGATGGGTTCAGATTCATTAGAATTGTTACAACCGATTAAATGTCATCATGCCTAGTAGGAAGTATTTTAGGAATGTACGTAAAATCATTTGAACTTTAAAGGAGTTCCATTAGATAAAGCAAACACAAAAATTTAAGTCAGTGATAACTAGTCTTTAGGAAATCTATCTGAATTTGGATTTATATATTCTACTTCTCTGAAAATTGGTTGTGAATAAATCTTAATGCCTTTTTTTTTTTTTTTGAGACGGAATCTGGCACTGTTGCCTGGGCTGGAGTGCAGTGGCGCGATCTTGGCTCACTGTAACCTCCGCCTCCCAGGTTCAAGCAATTCTCCTTGCCTCAGCCTCCCAAGTGGCTGGGATTACAGGCACCTGCCACACCGCCCGACTAATTTTTTTTTAATTTTTGGTAGGGACGGGGTTTCACTATGTTGGCCAGGCTGATCTCGAACCTCTGACCTCTTGATCTGCCTGCCTCAGCCTCCCAAAGTGCTGGGATTACAGGCATGAGCCACCATGCCTGGCCTAAATCTTGATGCTTTTATAAATTATATAGAAGGGGCTAACCTCTTGCTAGTTATGTATCCCTGTTACTCAAATACCTGATTTCACTTAGGTAATCTTTAATATAAAGGAAAGTCATTTTCCTAAACAGTACATGAAGAATACTTATTGTGTTTCATTTATTTATTTATTCATCTGATATTTATTGACCATCCATGATGTTTCACCTTGATGAAGGTGCTGAAAGTACACAGTTGAAATAGTCATTATTCATGCCCTCACAATGCTGGTAGTTGAGTAAATTCTGTAAGCAGGTATATGTATTTATGTTTAGCATTTGGCACTGTTAGTCTTTCTTTTTCTCTTTTATGGCATACTGTCTTGTGGAAATCTTATCCACATACATAGTTTCCATGACCTCCTTTGCACTAAAATCTGTGCAAAATAATCCCATGCATAACTCCTTAGTGGGCCTTTCTGGCTAGATATCCTTTAAATGCACTCATGTGTCAAAACCATAGGTATAGATACCTTAGTCCTCTGCTTATTTTAATCTCTGCGTCAGGCGTGTAGCTGTAGCTCTGAACTTCCTCATTTCTCCCCTTCCTCTCTCCTTCTCTTATGCTTTCTCTTAAAATACTTACTGAGTACTATATCCTTGGAACTTTTCTGGACAGAGGCTAGAGTAGCATACAAGAAAGACAAGGCCTCTGCATTGTTGTTGGAGCTTATAGCTTGGCAAGAGAGCAATACATTAGACAGTTCCATACATGATTACAGTTACTGGCTGCACAATGAAACACAAATATAAGATGAACTGAGAGTGTATATTAGGGAAACTCATCCAGTGTGGGGAGTTACACTTAAGTGACGCTTATGCTGGGACCTTGAAGATAAGTAGTGATTAGTAGGAGAAGATGTGGGAGAGAATTTCAAGCAGAGGGAAAACCTTTGTGGAAGTTGTGATGAAGCTTAACAGGTTCAGACAACTGAAAGAATATCCTTCTGGCTGGAGTATGAAGAACCAGGTGGAAAAGAATGCAAAATGAGGCAGGAAGAGTATCTTTTAAACTATGTTGGTGCTTTTGGACTTTATTTAAGAGAGTTGAGAAGATACTGAGGTTTAAGTTGGAGAATTATCCACTCAGGCTTGTGTCTTTAAAAGTTGAGTTAGTTCCTACGTCAAGAATGGATTGAAGGGTATGGATGTACAGAAATGAGTTAAGCTTTTGCAATGGTCCGGGTATGAGGTGGTGGTAACCTATGTTATTAGCATTGCAGCAGTAAAGAGGGTGTGGACAGATTCAAGAACTGTTTATGAGATATAATTGACCAGATTTTATGATTATTTTGATTTCAAGAGTGAAACTAAAGAAAATGTCAAGGATAACATTTTCATCTGCTTGTTACTCTTGTCTGTTGGTTGACATTTTGGTATTTTGAAGTCAAACATCTTTAAAATCAAACCCATTACTTTTTTTCAGCAAACTAACTCTTCCTTCTGACTTCTCTATTTTTATGAATGACATTCCCACTATGGAAAAAATATAAAATACTTCATTTGATGCCTTTTTAATGTTTTAATTTTATATAGGTTTTTGCAGAGTTCAAATTTTTATTAATTATCATTTAATATATATTGCTTAGCTGCCCTGTGTTATCTTCTCAATAGCTACTTTATATGTTAGTATCTTATATGTGTAGGTAAAGTATATTGTTTCATATAAAGAAACTTTGGAAGAAAAAGATCCAAATGTCTATTTTGGAAATACCTATTTTTGTTAGCTTTGTATGTCCTAACATCAACATTAATATTTTTTTCCATTTTTCTTTTAATTTTTAGGAATAAGAAAATTTTAAATAAGAAGAAGTTGAAAAGAAAACAGAAGAGCAAATCAAAAGTGAAGGCAAGAAGCAAGGTAAAGCTGCTGGTAATTTATAAGGAATAGGACTTTTTCATATGGTGATTTGAATAAAAATGCCAGGATTTTAAAAAAAGGTATAATTAACAAACCATTTTGTTTGTATGTGCTGAAGTAGTTGTGTAAAAACCCTTTATGATTTGGTTTCACTTTTAGTTTCATCTTTCTACTGGGTATTTCTTTCTTTCTTGCCTTTTTTTTCCTTTTTTGAAACAGGGTCCCGCTCTGTCACCCAGGCTGGAGGGCAGTAGTTTCTTGGGCTCAAGTGATCCTTCCATCTCAGCCTCCTGAGTAGCTGGGGCTACAAGTGCGTGCCACCACACCCAGCTAATTGTTAATTTTTTTGTAGAGACAGGGTCTCACAGTATTGCTCAGGCTGGTCTTGAACTTGTGGGCTCAAGCAGTCCTCTCGCCTCCGCCTCCCAAAGTGCTGGGACTGCAGGCATGAGCCACTGTGCCCAGCCTATTTTTGCGTGTTTCTTGACCAGTAGCCTGGAAGTTAATGTCTGGATGTTGAAAATTGTTGTCTTTGATCAGTCCTTTGGGGGAACATATCCATTTCTGTTTTCTTTTTTCAATCTGACTAGAGGTACTAGAAACTTGAGTAAAATTAGGTTGTGAATTGGAACTTAGATTTGGGTTCATCATATGCCTTTCTTGTCAGGAATTAGGGAAGCTCAGTGTGTCTATATTGTTCTGAGCTTCTTTTGACTGTTGGTAGCTGTGCAAAAGAAAAGCCAATATGGAATATTTGAATTAACTGAAACCTTAGAAACCAAGAATCTTTTTTCACCTAAAGCAGAGATCTCTATAAATAATCCATCTTTTTTTAATTAAACATTTTCAGTGACCAGAGCCTACTTTATATAACAGTCTATTGGAAATCTAGACAGAAGGAAGAAAAGAGTCATAACTATGATTTCTGAACAGCTTTACTCTGAGTTAAAGAAACAGGTTCACTGGGCCTATATAGCAACTGTAGAGGCAATTGTTTCCCACACTTTTAAGTTAGTGTTCTTGCTGCTGTAACTGAGAGAAATCTACTTCAAAGTAGCAAACCTAAAATAAAATGAAAGGTTGGGGAATGGCATTTATTTGGTAGCTCTATCTTGAGACACAGCTGGATCCAGGGATTAAAAATATCACTGGCCAGGCATAGTGGCTCACGCCTGTAATCCCAGCACTTTGGGAGGCCGAGGTGGGCGAATCATGAGGTCAAGAGATCAAGACCATCCTAGTCAACATAGTGAAACCCCATCTCTACTAAAAATACAAAATTTAGCTGGACGTGGTGGCGCGTGGCTGTAGTCCCAGCTACTCAGGAGGCTGAGGCAGGAGAATTGCTTGAACCTGGGAGGCAGAGGTTGCAGTGAGCCGAGATCATGACACTGCACTCCACCCTGGCGACAGAGCAAGACTCCATCTCAAATAATAATAATAGTAGTAATAATAATATCCCATATTTTCAGCTCTTGTTTCTGCCTTCCTCTGTGTGTGGACTTACTACATGTGACTGACGGGTGAGGCTGCCGGCAGCTCCAACTCCATTTGCTCTGAGCAAGAGGCAATCTCTTCTACTAGTCATAGCAGAAAGTCTCGGGTAGTATTTTTGGTTTACCTGCATCATTTGCTTTGGCCACAGAGATATGGAATACTTTGGTTAGACTGAGTTATATTTTAAACCCTAAAATGGGTAGTAGGTCAGCACCCTGGTGAGTAGGTCACATGAAATGGGAGAGGAGTAGTTATCCTAAGGAAAGTGTTTCCGGGCAAGCAGAAAAGTAATGTCTGTTCACTATATCTCTTCTTGTTACTTCTGTTTCTGGGATAGTGGAGGGAAGTGGAGCACATTCTTAATATACAGAAAACCTCTAACAAATAAAATCATTCAGATTTCCAACCTCTATCCCTTTCCAATTTTTTGGAGCTATGTACAAATCAGAGTATGGAAATCTTAAATATCTTTTAAGTTTTGTTTTGTCTTGTTTTGAGAGAGTCTTGCTTTGTTGCCCAGGCTGGAGTGCAGTGGCGCAGTCTTGGCGCGCCTCTGCCTTCCGGATTCAAGAGCTTATCTTGGCTCAGCCTCCTGAGTAGCTGGGTTTACATGTGCGACTAATTTTTGTATTTTTACCAGAGACGAGGTTTCACCATATTGGTCAGGCAAGTCTCGAACTCCTGACCTCATGATCTGCCCACCTCGGCCTCCCAAAGTGCTGGGATTAGTCATGAGCCACTGCACCGGGGACCTCTTTTAAGTTTTTTTAAGGTTTCTTTGCTGATTTTCCTGAAGTGGTAGCATATGGTATCCAGGAAGAAGTGAAAAGAAGTCAAGTCTTTCATTCCCTTCAATTCGGTCTCCAACTAGCTTTGTGCCCTTAGTAATGGAGTTTTTTTCCTCTTGCCCTCAGCAATTTTATATCTTCTTTTTAGGAGTAGCTTGGGATAACAATGATATAAATAAGTTGATTCATTTATTCCTCAAACATTAATTGCATGCTGAATATGTGCAGGCATTATGCTGGATGTTTGGGCTACAAAGATGAGTAAGAGGCATTTTTTGCTCATGACAAGCATATAAAGTAGTAAAATGGTGTTGTTAGTCTCCTTGACCTGTATTACTTTTACCAGATTATTTTTCGTATATCCTCTTTTTAAAGGTTATTTTAAAAATGCTATTTAGCTGTACTACTTTGTATCCTGTGTGGCTGTCATCGACCCCTCTATTCTTCTCATCCATCAGTCATCTCTTTAATTTCCATTTTTCCCAGGTTAGATACCACAGTCTTTCTTTTTAGAAAAACTGTTAATCTGTAACAAATTACACAAACTTGGTGGTTTAAAATAACACTAGTTATCTTACAGTTCTGGAAATCTGAAGTCCAAACTGGATCTCATTGAGCTAAAATCAAAGTGTCAGCAAGGCTGTATTCCTTCTGGAGGCTTCTGGAGGGAATCTGGTTTTTTTGCCTTTCCAGTTTCTATAATAGAAGCTGCTAAGAAAACTATCAGTGATGCTGCATCAGAAAACTCAACCAACCACCACTGATAGTTTTCTGTTGTTTTATCTCATTCTCTCACTGTCCAGCCTCCCTCTTTCACTTGTAAGGACCCTTGTGATTACATTGGCCCATCCACATAATCTGTGCATTTCAGAATCCTTAGTTTAATCACATATGCAAAGTCCTTTTTGCCAGGTAAGGTAGCATTCACCAGGGTTCTGGGGAATTAGGGTGTAGATGTTTTTGGAGGCTTTTACCTACCGTATCCCCCTTGTATATTTGGTGCATTAATCTGACAAAACTCAATCTTGTATGAATCCAGCTGTTTTGTCTCTTCCTGAAGGTGAGTTCCATGTGCTGCCAAAGAGAGTTATACAGGATTTAATTGATAACAATACACATTTATGATTATCAATCTCTAGTAGACCATAGCCAGACTGTCATTTTTTCTGGTCAAATAGTTCTCTTTTCTTCTGTGATTATTTCAGACCTTTGCCATGCTCCTCAAACCTCTGATAAATTTTACCCTCTAGCATATGACTTCACTTTCTTACAGGAGAAAATAAAATTCATTACTCAGAAAACTTCCTCAACATCCTGATCCCAAATGCGTCTGTCTTAGATCAGGCTTCTGAGTAGCTGAACCTGACATAGAGATTTAAAGTTTGCAGTTCAGTGAGTTTTGAAAATTAACATTCATGCATAAAAGTACTACTGCAGTCAAAGTTCAGAACATTTCCGTCATCTCTAGAAATTTGTTTTTTCCTTTCTTTCTTTTTTTTTTTTTTTGAGACAGAGTCTCACTTTGTTGCCCAGGCTGGAGTGCAGTGGCGTGTGATCTCGGCTCACTGCAGCCTCTGCCTCCTGGGTTCAAGCAATTCTACTGCCTCAGCCTCCTGGCATCAGCCACCATGTCCAGCTAATTTTTATATTTTTAGTAGAGATGAGATTTCACCATGTTGGCCAGGCTGGTCTCAAACTCCTGACCTCAAGTGATCCGCTCACCTCCACCTCCCAAAATCCTGGGATTACAGGCATGAGCCACCACTCCTGGCTGGTTTTCTTATCCTCTGCTGATTGCATCCCTCCTTATAACCCTGGCTGTAGACAACCACAGATATATTTTTTGTCACTGTAGATTAGTTTTTATTTTCTAAACCTTTATATAAATGTGATCATCTTGTGAGTACTCTTTTTTTTTTTTAATCTGGTGTCTTTCCCTCAACATAATGCTGATTTTATATACACATATATATATACACACATATGTGTGTGTGTATGTGTGTGTGTGTGTTCATTTTTCTTGGATGAATACCAAGGAGTGGAATGGTTAGGTGGTTTTTTCCTTTGATTTGCCAGAAGTACTAATAAGTCTCACAAGCAATTTATACTCATGGCTAAGATTTATTACAACAAAGGGTACAGAGCAGACAGCAGGAAAAAGATACGTGTTTGTGATGTATAGGGAGTTATGGCATAGGCTTCCTAGTTCTTCCTTGACTGAGCACACGGGACATGCTTTCTCTTTGGCTGTAAACTACGGAGAAATGTATGTATTGTTTCTGCTCGCATGAGTCTTAGGATTCAAGACTTTTCGGGTTAGGTCACATAGATATATCCTGTTAAGCAATCAGACATAATAAGTGAAACTCAGGTACACATCATAAAGCTTGGTTTTTGTACGTGCAGAGCAGTCTGACAGGCCAGGAGACATGACCCATTGCTCCATGTGTTTATAACAAAATCATCAATCACTACCACAAAGAAAACTCCAAACATCTACATTCCCAAAGGTTGGCCAAGGGTCAGTCATGGTTTCCTTGGGGAAATACAAGGAGTAAGCAATCATGTCTGCATTGTTAACCTTTTCCTCAGAGGTGGTACAGTAAATGTATGTTTAGCTTTTTAAGAAATGAAAAAACTCTTTTCCAAAGTGGTTGTTCCAGACTGTAGTCCCACCAGTAGTATATGACCAATCTAGTTACTTCACATCTTTGCAAACATATGGTATTAGCTTTGTAAATATTAGTCAATCTGGGAGTTACCCATTGTGGTTTTAGCTTGCTTTTCTTTAATAATCAATGATGTGAAATCTTTTCATGTACCTTTTGCCATTCTTATTTTTTTGATGTGAAATATCTGTTCAGATCTTGCCTCCTTATTTTTGTAATTGTCTTATTATTATTGAATTGACAGAGTTTCTCATGTATTCTAAATACAAGTCTTTTGTCAGATATCTGCATTCCAAATAAATTTCTCCTGTTCTGTGGCTTGCTTTTGGGGGAAGAATGGCCATTTTAATGATACTGAATCTTCCAATCCATGAACATGGTATATATCTCCATTTATTTAAGTCTTTACATTTCATTCAGCAACACGTTTTAGTTTTCAGTGTGTAGGACTTACACATATTTTATTACATTTATTTACAATTATTTTATATTTTTGATGTTATTGTAAATGCAGTTATTTTTGAAAATTTATTTTGAGATGATTTCAGTGTGAATGTAGTGTGTATGTGTTTGTGTGCACCTAAGTCTGTGTAAGTTTATCACATGTGTAGGTTCATGTGACTCTTACCACAGTCTAGATAGACAGCAATTCCATCACAGGGATTCTCTGTGATATCCTTTATAGCCACAGGTATCTTCCTTCCTCACCCTCTCCTTAGCTTCTGGCAACTGCTGATCTGCTCAGCATTTATAAGTTTGCCATTTTAACAGTGTTATTCAGTGGAATTGTGCAGTGTGTAATCATTTAGGATTGCCCCTTTTTTTTTCCCACCTGGCAAAATGTCTTTGAGATTTTTTGTTCTCACTTTGTTGCATATTGTTTGTTCCTTGCTGAGTAAGCATTTCATGGTTAGTTTAACCACGTACCCATTAAAAGATATCTCGGTTGTTTCTAGCTTTTGTCTTTTTTAAAAGAAAGCTGTTATAAACACTCATGTACTGGTTTTTGTGTGAACATAAGTTTTTATTTCTCTGGTATAAATGTCCAATTGCTGGACCATATGGTAAGCACATGTTTAGTTTTGTAAGGCATTGCTGTACTTTCTTCCAGAGTGGCTATACCATTTTACATGACCATCAGCAACGTATAAGTGACCCAGTTTCTCCTCATCCTCATCAACATTTGGTGTTGTCACTATTTATTTTAGCCATTCTGATAGGTGTGTACTACATCTCGTTTTGATTTGCATTTTCCTAGTAGCTTATGATGTTGAAATTATTTTCTTTTTTTTTTTTTTATTGATTTGTTTTTATTCCCATTCAACTATTTTACAGTTTCATTCAGTTTATTTTATGGGTTTTTAAAAATTATTGTACTTTAGATACTGGGGTACATGTACAGATCATGCAAGATTGCTGCATAGGCACACACATAGCAACATGGCTTGCTGCCTCCTCCTCGCCACCTATATCTGGCATTTCTCCCTATGTTATCCCTCCCCAACCTCCCTATCCCACACTGTCTCTCCCCTAGTTCCCCACAACAGACCCCAGTGTGTGATGCTCCCCTCCCTGTGTCCATGTGTTCTCATTGTTCAACACCTGCCTATGAGTGAGAACATTTGGTGTTTGATTTTCTGTTCTTTTGTCAGTTTGCTGAGAATGATGGTTTCCAGATTCATCCATGTCCCTACAAAGGACACAAACTCATCGTTTTTTATGGTTGCATAGTATTCCATGGTGTATATGTGCCACATTTTCCTTGTCCAGTCTGTCATTGATGGGCATTTGGGTTGGTTCTAGGTCTTTGCTATTGTAAACAGTGCCACAGTGAACATATGTGTGCATGTGTCTTTATAATAGAACGATTTATAATCCTTTGGATATATACCCAGTAATGGGATTGATTGCTGGGTCAAATGGAATTTCTCTTTCCAGGTCCTTGAGGAATCGCCACACTGTCTTCCACAATGGTTGAACTAATTTACACTCCCACCAACAGTGTAAAAGTGAAATTCTTTTCATGTGCTTATTTGCCGTTTGTGTATCTTCACAGATGTGTTTATCCCTATTTTTTGCCCATCTGCTAATTGGATTCCTTGTTTGTTTTTACTGTTGACTTTTGAGAATTATTTATATATTCTGAATACTCATCCTTTGTTGGATATGTGGTTTGCAAATATTTTCTTCCAGTCTGTGACTTTAATGCTGTTATTTTTTAAATTAGATTTTTCAATTGTTCATTCCAAGTATGTGGATATACTACTCATTTGTATATAATAATCTTATATCCTGTGATTTTGTTAAATCTGCATACTGTTTTTGCTGGGTTTTTGCAGATTTATTAAGATTCTCTACATTTTTTTTTTTACAAGTAAAAACATTTCTTTTCTAGAAAATACTTCTTGCCTTTTTTCTTGGCTTATTGCACTGGAAAGGATATCCGGTACAATGTTGCCAAGTTGCTGAGAGTAGACCTATTTGCCTGGATCACAATCTTAGAGGGAAAGTATTCAATCTATTACCACATTAGTGGCAGTTATTTTATAGCTACCCTTAAAGTTGAGGAAATTCCCTTCTATTCCTAACTTAGACTTTTTTTCCTATCATGAATCGGTACTAGATTTTTGTCAAATGATTTTTCTGTGTGTGTTTGCCGTATCTTATATTTTTTCTCTTAAATTTCTAAATTTTTTTTTTACAGTGATTGCTTTTCCAGTGTTGTACCAACATTGTCCTTGGCTTAAACCTCAGTTGTTCATAATGTATTACTTTTTTATATATTGTTGGATTTGAATTGGTAATATTTGTAATATCTCTGAATATTTGGATAAGAGATATTTGTAGTATCTCTTATGTGTATACTCATAAATATATATCATGCCAATTTAGGTTTAATATATTTCTATTTAACAAGAGTATTTTGTTTTGTTTTTTCCAATTCTTTATGGAAGAAGAGTTGAATTTTGGGACCAAGTGTTTTTAGTATTTGAGGTATCATTTTGTTTATCTTAGCTACTTCTTGGACATGCTCTAATTATTGGAACTTGAATTTGTAAAATATCTTAAAACAGCTCTTTATAATGTAAATGTTGATCTTGAAATTGTACTTGCTGTCTGATGAATAAAATATTGGGCATAAAAGAGAGATTGTTTAGTCTTAACAAATTACCAAGCATATGATTCTTAGCCTTTATCAATACTGATAGGTGAGAGAGAGTGCTTAGGGAAGCATATGTCCATAGTCTACAGTTTACTTGGCATTACTGTTATTTGAATGAGAATGAAATGAGTTGATGAAAATTAATGAGTTTTTTTGAGGGGGATCCTAATTTCTGTATAAACTTCTATATCTACTTTTAAAAGCATTCAAAATGCAGTCTAACATTTGTAGTAGTTCATTGAGACTCTACAGTATATATGATGTCCGTTAGGAGGATATCAAATGAATTTCCTTTGATACAGAACTCTAGCAGTTAAGCTTTGTTGGCTGTATTCTTGTCATGGGGTTCCAAGAATATTTCTAAGATTTTTATCTATCCTTTTTCAGCCCTTGTCAGGTTGGTTGGTTATTGCTGTGTTACTCAAAAAATAGCAAGGTATAGAAAAGGGTACTAGAAATTGAGTCCATAGAGTTAGACTGTCTCTGTTTTTTACTTAATGTGTCTTCTGCAAGTCAGTTAGCCTGTCTGATCTTTACTTTTATTTAAAATGGGAATTGATGATGGAAAAGAGTGTGAAATTGAAATATTCTATTTCATATTTCAGTCTGAAAACTTGGAGAATACAGTAATCATACCAGATATCAAACTACATAGCAATCCTTCTGCTTTCAATATTTACTGTAATGTACGTCATTGCGTTCTGGAATGGCAGAAAAAGGAAATATCGTTGGCAGCTGCATCTAAGAACTCTGTGCAGAGTGGAGAATCAGATAGTGATGAAGAAGAGGAATCCAAAGAGCCCCCCATCAAGCTTCCAAAGGTAAGCCACTGAGTTCTATTAATATTTAGATGTATAACCTGCAGGTGTTTTGGCTACTATACATATATATGCGTTGCTAAAGTACCTTGCTTTATGTAAAATTGTGCGCTAAAAATAACACAGCTTATGGGCAAACGCAGATTTCGAGCAGAAAAGGAAAACTGTACAACTTTATAACTAGGGGCTAACAAAGTCAGTAATTGATAATTCACTGGAAACCCTAGGAAGGGAGATCAATGGGTTAGAGTCTGTTACAGAGGCAATTAAAAATGTGCAAAAGCGGTAGGGTAGAGATGCTGGTAAGTAGAGGCATTGAGCCATGGCCAATGGAAGGAGAGCTCTGAGCCAGTGAGCTGAGAATAAGGTGGGCACAAGATAAAGCCAAGAGGCCTGGAAAGCTGGGACGTGCTCCATGCTTGGGATGCAGGTATGCATTTTTATTTTTCTTGAAATAGAAGTACAAAGACTCACAGCTGTGCAGTAGCTGGGCTGAGAGCCTTGTCGTTTTTTGCCTAAGCTTAGAATTGTACTCTTGATATTGTGGCTTCCCTTGATTAGGAAAAAAAATCACATACAAACCAACTCAACTTCTGCATTATTCTGATATTACTCCCTGACTTACCAGGAGCATATATGCTCGTTGGTATTTCTATAATAGAAATGTGTATTGCAGGCCAGACGTGGTGGCTCACACCTGTAATCCCAGCACTTTGGGAGGCTGAGGTGGGTGGATCACCCGAGGTCAGAAGTTTGAGACCAGCCTGGCCAACAAGGTAAAAGCTCATGTCTACTAAAAATTCAAAAATTAGTCAGGCATGGTGGCAGGCACCTATAGTCCCAGCGACTCAGATGCTGAGGCAGGAGAATTACTTGAACCCAGGAGGTGGAGGTTGCCGTGAGCCAAGAACATGCCATTGCACTGCAGCCTGGGCAACAGAGTGAGACTGTCACAGAAAAAAAAAAAAAAAACAGAAATGTGTGTTGTAGAACTATTCTTAGTGTACTCTGTTCTGTGTAAGTATTGGTATATTTAAGACTAGAAGGTTGTTTTCTATAGTTTTTCTATATAATAGACATGGTTAATATTTATAACAAAAAATAGGTGAAATATAGACATTTTTAAATGGTGCTTTTATATGACTTACACATTGCTTTTTCTAAACAGAGACATATTCAAAATGATTTTTAAATTATACATGATTTATGTGCTATTGACTTTTTACTAAGCTGATACCTTAAAATTATGCCTTGAAGACTACACATATGTGCAAAGGATTGCATAAATATTTTTTATGACTTGGAAATAGCAGCGTAAATGGAACCTGGTCTGAGTTCTCTTGCACATTTTGTGGTGGCTGTTCCTAGGTGCGCCACCATCCTTAATCATATTGTCAGGTTCTTCTCACCTTATTCTCAGCAGATGGCTTGCTTCATATTTCATAGAGTAATAAAGGTTTTGTGAACTTACTCAGCTTCTTGATCAGCCATCTTCAGATGTCCTTTTTCCTCCTGTTTTAGAGTGGGACCCTTTTCTTTTTCTTATTTCCTTTATCTGCAGTGTCCTAACTGCACCTACTCTAACAGCTTCTTTCCTTAATCTAAAACAACATGTTTATCTTTTCTATGGGAGCCCCTCTAAGTAGAAATTATAGTCTCTAATTGTAATTTCTTGCTTAACTAGGAGAGATTGAGATAAAAAAAATATAGTTAAGTTAGGACGTAAGGCTGCAGGACTTGTATAATTTACTTTTTAGTTAGAATACCAATTCTATGTATGGGTGAGTCACGCTGTATTTTAGTAATTGTGCTATTTAAGTTCAGTATTGTGAGAGAAAACAAAAGCCTGGATAAAGTTTTTACATAGGTATGCAGATTTTAAATAGGAAATTGTAGTTCAAATTAAATTGCATAAACAAGAACAACGGATTCTTAGGCTGTTTTAAAACATTAGGATAAATGAATAGGCATTCTTAAGATAACCTTTTGCAGCATAATTAATAGAGTCAAAGGGGGATCTTTCAAAGAAAATTGAAAGAAGATCAGACAGCCCAAGTGATTAATACTGAATTTCCCACCAAGTACTGACCTCTCTGCAAACAGGGTTAACATGGGTTTTGGAGCCAAACTGCTGGGGCTCAAACACCATTAAATTACTAGCTATGTGACACTGGAAGTTATGTGACATATCCATGCCTCAGTTTTGTCATCTATAAATTGGGGTTGCATCTACCTCATAGGGTTGTAGTGACAGTTTAAATGAATTAATGGATGTTGAGTGCTTGAGAGAACAGTACCTGGCAGAAAGAAGTGCTCAGTAAATTATATATATATATAGTTATAAGTGTCAGGTTAGGTGCAAACAAGAAAATGTGTAGGTGCAAATGAATTTGAGTTACTTGTCAAGGAACTCTTCAGTTTATTTAAAAAATTATGCAAGCAAATGAAACTTTTAGAGAATCAGTGCAATCACCTGATGAATGAGAGATAAAGAGAGAGGAAGAAATGAGATGCCTCTGTGCAGAGGTAAGCAGATACTGTGGGTGGAGAATGAAACTTTTGGGTGATATTTTTTGTCAGTCATTTCCATGACACGAAGGATTGACAGTGAGGATGAAATTAGTCTTTTAAGGTTTGAGGTGATGGGATTTGAAGACAAGTGGGAAATGTTGGCATTTTTCTTTTCCTTTTGACCATCTCTGTGCCTCAGTCTCAAATGCTGCTGTCTTTTATCCTAGTTCGATCCTTTTCTTTATTCCTCTATTGCTCCTCCTAAGTATTTGGTTGTCCCTTTCCTTCTCCCCTGAGATTTCTGTGTCTCATACTCTTTTTTTTTTACATGATTAAAACAGTTTTTATTATTTTTCCCATTCTTGAGCTTTAAAATTTAGTTATTAATAATTGAGTTTGACTGTTATACAGACCTTGATTGTCACCTTTTTTTTTGCTTTTGCTTTTGTTTTTGTGTTTTGCGGATGAGTGATCACTGATATATTTAAAGGAGCTTTCTATTTCCTGAATGATTCTATATTAAGTTTTTTACCCAGCTCAAACTGTCACTAAAATCTAGATCCTCTAAAACTTTACAGATTTTGTAGCTACATAATTTGTATTATTTTGATTTTGATTTTGATTTTGGTTTTGAGACAGGGTCTGGCTCTGTCACCGAGGCTGGAGTGCAGTGGTGCGATCTCAGCTCACTGCAACTTTTGCCTCCCTGGCGCAAGCGATCCTCCCATCTCAACCTCCTGAGTAGCCGGGACTGCAGGCGTTTGCCAACACCCCAGGCTAAGTTTTGTATTTTTAGTAGAGACGGGGTTTTGCCATGTTGCCCAGGCTGATCTTGAACTCCTGAGCTCAAGCAGTCTGTCCACCTCAGCCTCCTAAAATACTGGGATTACAGCCTGGAGCATAATTTTTAAATAGTAACACTTAGAATTCATACTTTCCATCTGAACCCATTTGAAGCCAGTCATGCCATATTACTAAAAGATTTAGACTTGCATAGGATCATTTATTGCTTAATTCAGTATATTCTTTTTGAATTTGTAGGCAGCATTGAATTAGGTCCTGAGAACAGAAGGATGAGACTTAATTTCTCCCTCAAGAAAGCATTGTCTTGTGGGGATAAGAAGCAGGTCAATAATTATTCTCTAGTGCCTTAAGGATTGATAGGGAGTGCTACATATAGTGGGAGCACATTGGAGAAAGGACTCAACACTGGCTGAGATAGAGCGAGAGAGAGAGAGCAGGAAGCTAAATCATAAAAGGCCTTATGTGCCATGTAATTGATTCAGATGTTATCTTGTGATTAGGAAATATTAAAGATTTTAAGCCAAAAGAATATCATCAGACTTGCATGATTGCATTAGATTTGGTTGGCACCCTTTAGTTATGGGTATGCCTTACTAATCCTGGAGTAACTTTGTAAGGTTACTCCGGTTAGTTATGAATATGCCTTACTAATTGGAGTAACCTTACAAAGTTACTCCAGTGTTAGTTATATCCAGTTAGTTATGGATACGCCTCACTAACTGAAGTAATCTTAAAAGTTACTCTAGTGTTAGTAAGGCATATCCATAACTAAAGGGTGGTGAGTGAGTTTGGAGACAGAGGAACCATTTAGACAGCTGTTGGAGTTGTCTGGAGAGTGTGAATGAGGGTTGGAATTATGGTAGTGACAGTGTTTTGAATATAAGAAATGTTAAGCAGAATTGACAGGAATTGGTAATAAATTGGCTATAAAGGCTGAGAAAGAAGACAGAATCTAAAGATATTTTTAAAGGTTTTGTGTGGTGAGGCCATTTCTGAAAGAGGGAAAACTGGATGAGAATGATGATCAAGTTTAGTTCTGCACATGCTGATTTTCAGGTAAATGTGAAGTGTCCAGTGTGTACTATGTAGGGCTGAAGTTCAAAAGAGAGATGCCAGCTAGAAATATTTATTTGGGAGTTATCACTATGTAGGCACAAGTTGAAACGCATTTCTATCCGAAACATCAGGGCGTGGAATCAAGAACATTGTTTGAAAAAACAGCTTTGAAAAGTTGAAAAGTTTTAAAAAGTTCTCTTCCTCTGGGTGTGAAGAGAAGGGAAGAAGATGGTAGTAGTCATAGATAAATTTGTATGTTAGAGGTTAGGAACTTAGAAAATTAGAAACTTCACATTCATACTTTCTTTTATTTTCTCCCTTGAGATGGAGTTTTGTTTGCTCTTCTTGCCCGGGCTGGAGTACAATGGCACGATCTCAGCTCACTGCAACCTCCGCCTCCCGGGTTCAACTGATTGTCCTGCCTCAGCCTCCCAGGTGGCTGGGATTACAGGCATGTGGCACCATGCCTGGCTAATTTTGTATTTTTAGTAGAGATGGGTTTTTGCCATATTAGTCAGGCTGGTATGCAACTCCTGACTTCAGGTGATCTGCCCACCTTGGCCTCCCAAACTGCTGAGATTACAGGCGTGAACCACCACGCCCGGCCCCACATTCATACTCTCTGAGAAGCAGAATTCTAGGCCTTTCCCTCCTACTTTCCCTACTCCTCTCCCTCTTCTGCTGCCTCCTCCCTCTCCCTTTTTCTCTGTCTCTAGATTTTTAAATTTTTTATTATTTGTAGATATTATCTCTGTACCAAATATTTGCTTTGTACAAACAATTTAAAAAGGCAGTATACTTTAACTATGGTAATATGTAAATATAATTTTGATTTCCTTTTGAGCTTTTCCAACTATAAACATATTGGAAGTGATTTTAGGACTTTTTAACTGAACAAGATACAATTTTTAAGGGTAAAGTGTTAATTATTATTAAATCCAAATGTGATGTAACTAAATTTTATGATCGCACTTATTCATGAAATAATAAAGTCACATTTGGAAATACGTGATTTGAAAAGAGCAAAATAAAACCTTGAAAGTCTCATCATGTATCATGTTTCTTTGGACAAATATATTTTTATCTCACTTTTCTAGCATATTAGACTGGCTGTATCAGGTAATTATTTGGGCATTGTGTTCCTTTATCTTTCAAATATAATAGATAACCTTCAAAATTTAATTATTTGAGAGCAGCAGTAAAGGTAAAATTCAGTAAATTTACGAAAGCCTATTTTCTGAAGAGAAGTGCAAAACCATGTGTTGGGTAGATAAGTTATAGTTCATTATTGAAAGTATTGAAACTTATTGTTTTCTTTTATTTTATAATTATTATTTTACTTAAACGTCACATTTATTAATTTATATTGCTAATTATAAAAGCAGTTCATATTCATTGTAGATAATTTGAAAAATCAGAACATTTTTCTAAAGAGGAAATAAAAATCAGAAGTAATATTTGAAATCCCATTAACCAAAATATACCCCAATATAAACATTTTTATTTCTTTTATCATTTTTCCTATGTACACATTAAAATATGTTTTTCACACACAAATGAAATAATACTATATTGGCAAGACTGTATTTTTTCTCTTTATACTCTTCCTTCCAGATACTGACAAAGGGAGAAATATATGTTTTCATTGACTGTAAGACTTCAAACTATTTTAAAGTCTATTTTCAAAGTTCAAACTTTTGGTAAAATATTCTTTACTCAGCCAAACAGCAGAAAAAGACTTATTTAAGAACATGTTTGGTACCTCTATGCAATAATCCATAGCTAAATATTAAAAATTCTTTAATAGTTACAGACCTTGAGGTTGATTTTTGTTGTATATTGAATATATACTACTATTCTGAAAATGAATGTTTTCCAATTTGTTAAACAATGAAAGTCTGCAATGAACCAAGATAAGGATTATTAGTGAGACTCCCACAGTGTTTAACCTAGGCAGATGAGGAGCCCTGTATCATGATCATTGTGACCAAAGTTTTATGGGTCTGTCCCACCAAAACAAGCTAGCTGTGTTTCTAAGCAGCCTACCCGAGTTGCCTATTGCCATACACTTGTTATTACACCTTAAACTTACCAGAGAACAGGTCAAGAACCTGCTCATTAAGTAGTCTTACTGTTTCTGGCAAGGTCCAATAATTCCTTTGTCACTGTAGGAAACTTTATCTGTAATAAATGAGCCCTAACCAAAAATGTCATCTGTAAAGAATCCTCTTGGAATTATGAAAAGTCATGGTTGGTAGTAGAGTAAGCAATCTGAAAGAATGACAGAATATAGTAGTCTTCCATTGGCTTGACAATAGAGCCCCACATTTTGTACTCCGGAGATCTTTGACTTCAGATTTCTCTTTCCTGTAAGTACATAAGCAGATGGAAATCTTGGACAGCATATTTCTATTTTCTAGTTCATTTCAGGAGAAGAAACTATATCAAATGAAAAAGTTTCGTCACTTAATGTGTTTAATCAATTGAAGCTCTATGCAAACTCTTCTGTAATTTTAGCTGTAATCAAGTCTGTTAGGATTTTAGGTAACTTAAGACAGTTCTTCTAGCAGATAACTAAAAGTCAAATAAACTTCTCAGCTATATCTATAGTTTCCGGAAAACTTGCAGATGTTAATCAGAACTACAGTTGACTTACCTTCAGCTGATTTGCCTCTTGTCTGGAAAATGTATTTCTAAGACGCAGTGGTTTTTAGCACACAACTTAGTGAATAATTAAACAAATACTAAATGTGTGCCTACCATATGCTAGGCAGTTGGCCAGGCATGGGAGGTATTAAGCCATTAAGGACATGTTCCTTGACTATTGGAAGACCACAGTATAGTTGAGAAAATGAAAACAAAAATAGTTACAATGTAATGTAATAAATGCTGTAACAGAGGTCTGGACAGGATATGAGTTATATACATGACTAACTTACCCTATTAGATTATAAACTCTTAGAGAACAGAGTCTAGTATACCTTCATATTTCCTAAAGTGAATTTGCACAGTATGAGTGCTTAGAAGGTATTTATGTAATATATGAATTGATACAAAAATAGCAGAGAGAATATTCTTCTGCTGTTGCATTCAATAGAATTAATGCTTTCAGGAGTTTCTACTTAGTCTTATTTGATTTTTTTGTTACTTCTCCAAACAATTTACTTAATACTTCCTGAAGAAATCTTATAAATCTGGTTCTCAGAATGTTGACATTGCCTGAGAAGTGGAATTTATCTTTTGTTTTATCAGTCTTATGAAGGTATATCCTTAAACTCATTCATTACAATTTGTTCTCTCAATCTTTAGTAACAGATTTATCTCTTTTGCTGGATATTGAGTCTGATTTTTCTTGCACTTCATGAGGAATTTTAAGATTAATAAAGGAGAAGTACCAGTGATATTTTTAGCTAAGCAGTTTTAAATTATTTTGTGATCATCTACAAGAAGAAGGGACACTACCTATAAATAATAATATGATCATACCATTATAGAAAAGGCTAAAATGAAAAGTTCCTTATAAAATCTTTTTACTATATGTGCTATGTTGACTTTATTTCTGGTTATAGGTAACAATTAACATGACTTTTAACAAAAAGATTACTAAGTTTTCCTTGAATACAACCAAATGAACTTTGCAAATTAATACAGTTTTTTCATCTCAGTGAATGCAATCTAGTCTCTAGTTCACTGTTATAAGCCATTTTCATGCTATTTTATTTTGGCCCCATTATACTAAAACTACTTTTTAAGCAATGCAACTGTTTTTCAGCCTTCCATGTAACCAGATGGTTTTTTAAATCTTCATGTTAAATACACTGGATTTTATTTTTTAACATATTGCTTTTTGTTTTTGCTTTTTAAATGTTGCAGCAGTTTATCATTTGCTGTGGAAGTAACTTGTACCAACTAAACTGCCTGGAAAGTGTTATTAGCTTACATGTCATAAAGTATACATATTTTTTCCCTTTAAATAGATTATTGAGGTTGGCCTTTGTGAAGTTTTTGAATTGATCAAGGAGACACGATTTTCTCATCCATCCCTGTGTCTCAGGAGTCTCCAAGCCCTGCTCAACGTGCTGCAGGGCCAGCAGCCAGAAGGCCTCCAGTCCGAGCCACCCGAGGTCCTAGGTAAGAGCCGAGGCTCACTGAGTGAAGCATTTAAAAGTGAATATAATTAATAATAGAGTATTGTATACTTCAAAAGTGTTAAGAGAGTATTTCTAAAGTTCTTACTACAGAAAATGTTCAGTACTTGAGGTGATGGATGTTAATTAGTCCACATTTTATTCATGAATCATAACATCACTTTATACCTTGTAAATTTATACAATTATAAATTGTCAATTTACAGTTTTTAAAAAGTGAAGAGCTTCTCTTATGAAGCACACACATAGCTTGTGTGCAGTCTTTATTTAATTGTGGTACTGAAACACCAGGGGTATAAGTTTTAAAGTATTTTTTTCTATGTTCTACTGAAGTTATGATTTAAGAGTTGAAGTTCATGCACACACGTTTCTTGAATATTGTGATGAAGAGAGGCAAATAAAACATAAATCCTTGGACTCCAGAAATAATCCTCAAACCTTAAAGTCACTATTTTGGCCAAAATAGCAAACATTCACTTTCACTAACTTGTTACTCTCAATAGTTTTAAGAAATAGGGGAAAAGGAAATAAATGCCACAGACCTGAAACAGTACAATTTGTTTCTAAACTGAGGGGACATTTCTTTTGTATTCATCATGAATAAAAATTTATTTGTGTTATGGATTAAGCTTCTGACTTAGCAGCTTTCATTAAGTAAAGAAAGTATTTGCTTTTCTTAAAGTGTGTTCTGATTGTCTGGATTCTTGCCTTTCATATCAGTGACCTAGGCTGGACGTGTAATCCTTTAAATAGGATAGGAGCTTTTACTTAGAAGGTATTAAGGAATAGAAATATAGATGGAAGCAAAAGTTTTAACTGGTAATTGCTTTTTTTCTCCGATGCTAACTATGGGCCTTTAAACCGTCTAAAGTTTTCTAGATTCTTCTAGTATTATAGGAAAATTCTTAGAAGTACTAGAGCTGGGATTCTCAAGGATTAGCATGTGTCAGAGTTATCTGGGCTGCCCTCTGGAGTTTCTGATTCCATAGACTTGGAGTGGGGCCCAGAAGTTTGTATTTGGAATGAGTTTCTTGGTGATGCAGATGCTGGTTTGGGGACTATACTGCTGGTTTAGACTAAGGCTTGATCCTTTTTTTCTACTTGGCTGTTTAGGATAACCAATGAGACTGTGATATTAGAGTAAATAAAGGAGGAGAGGCAAGTCTGAACAGTGAGAAACAAATTGCATGAACCTAACTACTTGTCAGATTTTTCTTTTTTTTGTTGCATATGGAGATTTAGTTTTTGAGTTTGACTTTTGTTTGTTTGTTTGTTTTAATAAGAAGGAAGATGCTGGTCATTAAAACAAGCTGAGGATTTTTAAAACCACCCCACTCACATACACAGTTATTCAAAGCTATTAGCAAATAAAAGCTGTCATGTTGAGAAGCAAGCACATTGTTATGATAGCACCAGTGATCTTGTTAATGTTGTGAAGTGCTGCTTGGCTTGACAGCACTTTACTGAAGATTTGATTTATTTTATTTAACAATATTTTGCTGGGTTTTATTGGGCCCCACCCAGGTCCATGGAATCAGAAACTCTGTCATATGCTTTGGTTTGTCAGTTAGCAAATAATTGGAGTGTTAAAATATCCACTGAGACTTGCATGTCATATTTCCTACTTTGAACATGTTACTTCTTTCCTCCTAAGTCTTCTACCATTCTCATGTCTCATATCAACTGTTATACACTTCCCTTTGTATCCATTCTGTACATACTTTCTTTCCTTTATTCTTTTAAAACTAGAACTTGTTCTTAATACTAGCTTTGAAATATAATGTGTGCTTTAGCCTTATTATCTTCTATCAAAACTTTCACATTATTGTCTGGGTGTGGTGGCTTGCGCCTGTTATTTCAGCACTTTGGGAGGCTGAGGCAAGAGGATTGCCTGAGGATGGGAGTTTGGGATCAGTCTAGGCAATTTAGTAAGACCCCTGTCTCTGGAAAAAAAAAAAAAAAGGGCATGGCAATGAGTGCTGTTCAGGAGGCTAAGGTGGGAGGATTGTTTGAGCCCAGGAGTCTGAGGCTGCAGTGGGCTGTGATCATACCACTGCACTGTACTCTAGCCTGGGTGACAGAGTGAGACCTCCTCTCTACCAAACAACAACAACAACAACAAAAGTAAAAACCCCACAAAAACCAAAAACCTTTCACCTTATTAATCTGTTCGTTTTTATTTTCTTATAAAAAGTTACAAATTCTGCTCTTCTGCCTTTGGTCTGTTGTCCATCCTTTCGGTGTTTACTTCTGAGCTCATCATTGTTTTGACTTATTTTTCTATGTAAGGGATTTATTATCACTTTATGTTTTTTATTTTGTTAAATAAGCTTGAAGATAAAAGCACTAGTTTGGTTCTTTTATACTAAATTTCTGTTGAGACTTGCCTCTCCTCCTTTATTTAATCTAATATCACAGTCTCATTGGTTATCCTTTTTCTCCCATTTGGTTGTTTTCATGTTATTCATGAAAATATGTGTATATTTGTATAACTCTTTCTGTGGAATGTCTTGATGATTAATATACACCAAGCTTCTTCTCTTTACAAATATTTTTTATTTTAAATCATCTATTTTAAAATTTCTTTCCTTATATCCATCTCTCTGTTAATTAGAGTGTTATATTCTCAAGTATTCACTGAAATGTAATAGGGCCACCTTTGTTATCTGCTAAGAATGTGTGATACCATTGCTGTTGTTATGGAACTTAGCATCAGACAGTTGGATACGTGTATCATTACAAATGTGGGTAAATTGTAGGGAGGAAAGTAGAAGGAGTTCTGAGAGTCCTTTTTTGTTTTTTGAGACAGAGTCTCACTCTGTTGCCCAGGCTGGAGTGCAGTGGCGGGATCTCAGCTCACTGCAACTTCCACCTCCTGAGTTCAAGCAATTCTCCTGCCTCAGTAGCCGGGACTACAGATGCATGCCAGCACACCTGGCTAATTTTTGTATTTTTACTAGAGACAGGGTTTCACTTTGTTGGCTAGGCTGATCTCAGATGATCCGCCCACCTTGGCCTCCCAAAGTGCTGGGATTACAGGCATGAGCCACTGTGCCTGGCCAAGATTTCTTTTTGAATTTAAAAAAATTTTATTTATTTATCTTTAGGGACAGGGTCTCACTATATTGCCCAGGGTAGATTCAAACCCTGGACTCAAGTGATCCTCCTTTCTCTGCCTCCCAAGTAGCTGTGACTGTAGGCATACACTGCCGCACCCAGCTCCTTCTGAGAGTCTTTAATACGCTCCCTGAATGGCATTTGAGATTTAGAGGGTGAATAGGAGGGAGTGAATTAGATTATAAATGTTCCAGGCAGAAAGAACAGCATGCAGTAAGGCTCTGAGACAGAAAGGAGAATACAGGAAAAGAAGAGCAATATTACAGGCCAAGTTAAAGAATTTGATTATTGGACTAGGAGGAATGGAAAGTCATTCTGTATTTCATTACACTAAGAAGATTCTTTTTAAAATAGCCTTATTAAATTATTTGTTTAAATTATTGACTCTTTTCTTTGACTGGAATCTAACCTTTTTGAAAGGGTAGAGACATTATTTGTCATGTTTGCCAATACCCCAATGTAGAATAGTTGGTAATGTGCGGGAATTCAGTAAATATTTGCTGAGTAATCGACAGATGCACTCTCTGAAGGGTAATAATTGGAGAAAGGATGGGTAGATGGAAATATGGACAAACAGGGATAGATGAAAGGACGGAGGGAAGGAAGGATAGCTGGAGGAAAAGGTAGAGGAAAGGATAGATGGAAAAAGTGAAACTACAGGATGTACAGACACGTGAAGAGAGGAAGGGAGAAAGAAAAGAAGGAAGAGGAAGACGGAAGGGGGGAAGGAATTAACAAAGGAGTGAAAGGATTTTTAGTAGACAATTTGATTTTTGGTTTGAAATTCTCCCTGGCTATTGGGGCAAAAGTGAATGGTAAGAGTTAATTTCTTAACACTTTTTTAATCAAAGAGATGATGATAGCATGGATTGGAAAGATGGTGATGAGATAGAGAAAAGTGGAGTTCTCAATTAGGAAGTAAAATAAACAGGACTTAATTTAGGATTTGCTGTGGAAGATGAGGGATTGGTAGTGGCACCTAGGTTTCTGTGAATTACCAGGTAACCCACAGGTGGCATTTGAGTTTTTAGAGAATTGCAGTACATTACTCCTCATTCTCTTGCTCTCCTTCCTCTCTCCTTTTCCTTTCCCTCTCTTCATCTTTCTCAGTTTTTCTGACATTCTTTTTCTCTCTCCATCTGGTTATTCACTCTTTAAAGATTTTCAAATCTCCTTTCTGTGGAAGAAATACCCAGATGTCTGTTGACTGAATCTTGAATGTAGGTGTTCAGGAAATTTTGTGTGGAGACCTCTGCTGCTTGTAAAACGTGTGTGTGTGTGTGTGTGTGTGTGTGTGTGTGTGTGTGTGTGTTTCATCTGTGCTACTAACTGACTTTAAGATTTAGGAAAAAATTTTTAACCAGCCCATGTCTCAATTTCATTATTAAAAGAGGGGAATATCTGTCCTATTGACTTGGAGGGTCTTCTAGGGTATAAATGAATTACATCCTCTCTCTTTAACTGTGAATTTTTATTATGTTAATGATATAGCCAATTTTATATTAAAGCACATTATGGCATATGTTTTATGTTTCTATTATTTTGAAAATATAAACATAATTTCCTAGGCACTTAACATTTTTAGAAGCCTCCTAATCTAAAAGTGTAAGTATGATAAGTAGTCTATTACTTGATAAGATGCGTTTCTTGAATATGTGAATGCCTCTAAGCAAGCTTGTTTTAAATGACCTTAGATTTCCTTTTTTTACTTAGAAAAATAAGGAGTTGAACTGAATGTTCCTTAAGGCCCTTGTTCCATAAATATTTTAACTTTTGGGACAAAGAGTAACTAGAGAGAAACTAATGCAGAGTAATTGTTCCGAATGCCTTAAATTTTGTTTATAATGAGACAAAGTTAAATAAATATACGCATATAATGTTCTATATGTTGGATGAATGTAATTGAATTCTATTTTATCCACAGAGTCTCTCTTCCAGCTTCTTTTGGAAATCACTGTTCGAAGTACTGGGATGAATGACAGCACAGGACAGTCCTTAACAGCACTTTCCTGCGCTTGCCTCTTTAGTCTGGTGGCTTCTTGGGGAGAAACAGGAAGGACACTTCAGGCCATCTCTGCTATCCTCACCAACAATGGAAGCCATGCTTGCCAAACTATTCAGGTATTTCATGTTTATATCTGCTTAGAAGTTTATAAGATGCCAAGTTGTAGTTTCATGTCAATTTCTGTCAGTAGGAATTCTGCTTTTTCTCACTCATTATAGTGGCTTGATCTGTCCAAGATTTATATATAAATAATCTACAGTATTTCAATTAAGTGATATGTGTGTTTAACTCTGAAGCTTTAAATATAATAAAATGAATTTTGTCCAGACCTCTTAAATCTTTAAGCTGGTCTTTGAGTTAACACCATAGCCTTCTCTTTCCATGCTGTTGTCTTGCTCTCTGTGTTCTCCTCTCTTACCATCTTTCCCTGAATTTTTTAGCATGGAATTCCTTCATAGTTTTAAATATCTTTTCTCTGTTGAAAGAAAAAGATATGTTATCAATCTGACGTAGTTTTGATTGGTTGATTATGATTTTTTTATGAATTGATGTGTTTCTGAGTTGCTTCGGCTATGTAACATTTTAGGCTTTTAGTGTTCACTTATGGAACAAAAAAGCTCGTCACCATTTTGGTGGTGGGAAAAATAATCCTTCTTATAGACAAAATTGACATAATTATTTGAGAAGGCTCTGCAAATTGAGAAAGAAGTTACGATTTCAAGACCTGACTGTCTACTCTTCTTGGGCAACCCAAGAGCAGATGGAAGGGGTGCCTGAATCCTGTTATTAGCAGACCAAAGATAGCAAAAGGAGGATATTGTTCATTTCCGGTCTTATTCGGTGATCTTGAACTCTTCTGCTCAAACATGAACCATTCCCTCACTTTAGTTTTCTGCTCTTTCCTTTCTTTCTGCCTTGCTTGGAATCTTTTTGTCCCTTTTTATAGTCCATAATTATTTTGAAGTTGTGTTCTGTAGGCATGCTTTCAGAGTTTGGCAAATGTTTAATGTAAATATATCTCTAAAATACACAAATATTTAAAAAATTGTAATAAAATGGCACAAATATTCAGATACCATATACCAGATTTTAATAGCATAGTGACTACCAACATAAGAGCTTATGAATTTTGATGTGATTTGTTTTTATATAGAGACTTAGGAATGCCATTAGAGCTTATAGCAGGAGTATATGAACTGTGTTCATGGAAAGTGTCCCAGGGGATATGAGATGAGATCTAAACAATGAGTTGAAATTAGCCAGGAGAAATTGTTGGTGTTGGTGGTGTAGAGGGAGAATGTTCTAGGTATCCATATGCTAAGGCATGGAGGTGAGAGTAAGAGTGGAATATTTGAAAGCTGAAACAAGTTTTGTATAGCTACAGCATAGAGAGCTGGCAAATAGTATAGCTAGCTACGGCATAGAGAGCTGGCAAATAACAGAGATAGGACTCAAGGGCTTATCTGTGTCCAATATTATATTCAACAGCTAGACTGCACAAAACTACTTGATCCTCTGAATCAATAGCTGTGGTTTTCTACATACCTGTCACATCACTACATCGTCAGCTGTAGCTGAAACACCATATTAAAGCCCATTACCTTAACATGGCTTACAATGCTCTTCATGATTTGGCCTTTTATATACCAACTTCATTTCGCAAAACTCTCCTAGCCTGACTGTTGGTAGAGGGAGAAAAGCTTTCCCTGAGAATGTGTGTATTAGTCCATTTTCATGCTGCTGATAGAGACGGACCTGAGACTGGGCAATTTACAAAAAAAAAAAAGAGGTTTAATGGATTTACAGTTCCATGTGACTGGGGAAGCCTCACAATCATGGTGGAAGGCAAGGAGGAGCGAGTCATGTCTTACATGGATGGCAGCAGGAAAAGAGCTTTTTCAGGGGAATTCCTCTTTATAAAACCATCAGATCTCATGAGACTTATTCACTATCATGAGAACAGCAGAGGAAAGACTTGCCCATGTGATTTAGTTACCTCCCACTAGGCCCCTTCCACAACATGTGGGAATTCAAGGTGAGATTTGAGTGGGAACACAACCAAACCATATCAATATGTATAACTCTTCACATCTCAAATTTGTTTTGGCACCCAAATGCATGTTACTTGTCTATTCCAAAGCGCTTAACAGAGAGTTGAAAGCAGGGTAGACATGGTAGTACTGCAAGGTGCCATGTTGAAGGAGACTGAAATTGTTTCTTGAGGGTTGAACTCTCGACTTCAAAGGCTTTCTGCAGATAAAACATGATTGCATTTGAGCTCAGAAACAAATTAAGAAAAAAGGCACCATTGTTGAGAGTTAGCAGAAACAGCTAGGGTATAATCAATCCTGCCAAATCCTTATATATTGAAATTAGCTGATATAGAATGTGTATGTGTATGAATATATAAAGTATGGTTAAAGGAATAAAAGAAAATATCAAAAGTATGATTAACAAGTGAGAATATAAAAAGTAGTCAGACATTAGGAAAAGAAACAAATTGAATTTCTAGAAATGAAAAATAATTTCAATTAGAAACTTATAATGGGTTAACTATTGCATAATATAATTGAAGATGGAGATGGCGAACTGAAAGATAAAGAGGAAGAAATTATCTAGAGTGCAGAAGAGAGACAAGGAGAGAAATGTGGAAGATAAAATAAAAACATGGATCGAGACTGAGAAAATCTAATGTAATACAATCTGAGTTCCACAAGCCAATAATAGATTTGCAGAGATAGAGTACTTGAAGTAATGGCTAAGATTTTACAGAATTGGTGAAGACATGGAATCCCAAGAGTAAGGAAGTCTGCCTTGCTTGAAATTTGCATCTTTTAGATGAAGTTTTAGTTGGTACTTTTTGCTGGCATGCGAAATATCATTCTGAACAATTTATTGTCTTATAAATGATGATCTAATAGTCTTATGTTTGTAACATTTAAACATGTTTTTTCATTTTTTTTCTTCTCGTTTGACCAGGTGCCAACAATTCTAAATTCGCTACAGAGAAGTGTACAAGCAGTTTTGGTGGGAAAAATTCAAATTCAAGACTGGTTTAGTAATGGCATTAAGAAAGCAGCTTTAATGCACAAGTGGCCATTAAAAGAAATATCTGTTGATGAAGATGACCAATGTCTACTTCAGAATGATGGATTTTTTCTTTATCTATTATGCAAGGATGGATTATATAAAATAGGCTCTGGATACAGTGGAACAGTTAGGGTAAAGTGATTCTTTACAGTTCTTTAATTATACAGAGTTATAACCATAATGAATTTTGTTCTGTGTGTTTCTAGTTTCATTTCTAGAATATGATCTAATTTGGATGTAATAATTATTATTTGAAAACCATAACTGAAATGCATGCATAAATATTCACCCATTTGCATTATTTTTCATTGACTATTAATTATGAAACCATTGGTAAACTAACTTTTGTTATTTTTCAGGGCCATATATACAATTCCACATCCCGCATCAGAAACAGAAAAGAAAAAAAGTCTTGGTTAGGGTATGCTCAGGTAAGAAAATATCTACAATTAACCAAAATTTTCTTGTCTTTTGAAAATGTGATTTGTCCTTGTTTAATCAATAATATCACTTCTATTTAAACTGAAATGATATATTTTTACTAATAAGGCCATAACAATTGTATAGTGTAGTATAAACTACACTGGCTCAGAACTCATAAGAGGTTCCATTTTAGGTCTGGCCCTGCCTCTTATTAGCTGTAAGACTGGACAACTCAGTTAACTTATTTGGTCCTCTGTTATTTAGCCTTAAGATAGGATAAACATACCTTCTTTGGAGTTCTTGTTTAAGTGAGCTTCTAGATCAAAGAATTGAAGACGACTTTCATCGTTAGCACATTTTTAAAAAAATTGAGACAGACTCTTGTTCTGTCACCAAGGCTAGAGTGCAGTGGCACAATATCAGCTCACTGCACCCTCCGTCTCCTGGGTTCAAGTGGCACAATCTCGGCTCACTGCAACCTTTGCCTCCTGGGTTCAAGTGGCACAATCTCAGCTCACTGCAACCTCTGCCTCCTGGGTTCAAGTGATTGTGCCTCAGCCTCCTGAGAAGCTGGGACTACAGGCCCGTGCCACCACGCCTAGCTAATTTTTTGTATTTTTAGTAGAGACAGCGTTTCACTGTGTTGGCCAGGCTGGTCTCGAACCCCTGACCTCAAGTGATCCACACACCGGGGCCTCCCAAAGTGCTGGTATTATAGGACTGAGCCACCCTACCCAGCCTCATTAGCATGTTTAAATTGGAAGTGTATACATGACCTGCGGCCAAATTAGGGTTTCTTACCAAAATTCTTTCATTTTAGTCTAGATTCAGTACTTTCTAGGAAACAGTGTTTGGCCTGCTTAGTAGACAGCTACCTGCATGGAGAATATGCAGAGACTCACAAGAGAGAAAAGCCCTGGGCTGGTATGCCATTCTTAATGCTGTGATCTTATCTCCTGACCAACATAGCCAGATGAGTGTCAGCCTTTTACGAGGTCAGCAGCCAGATGGATACCTTACTACTCCTCTTATGGAGAAAAGCAAATGAAGGATAGACAAGAGGGGCTAGAAATATTTTTTTCTATACAATACCTACCTGAGCAGTGAAGCCCAAGTTCTCTTGTATAAGGACAGAGAATAAAGATTGCCCTGCATGCCTGCCTTGCTGAGTTCATGAGATTTGTTGTCAGCATCAAATGATTTAAGATATTTGAAAGCAATTTGAAAACTATGGAAATTGTTATTGTTACATTAAGAATAATTCTACTGTATCAACTATTGGGGAGATTTTGAAATTAAAACTTTTTGTTTTTTTAGGGGGGATGGGGATGTAGTTTTGCTCTTGTCATCAAGGCTAGAGAGCGATGACGCGATCTTGGCTCACTGCAACCTCCGCTTCCCGGGTTCAGGCAATTCTCCTGCCTCAGCCTCCCAAGTAGCTGGGATTACAGGTGCCCGCTGCCACGCCCAGCTAATTTTTGTATTTTCAGTAGAGACTGGGTTTCACCATGTTGGCCAGGCTGGTCTCGAATGCCTAACCTCAGGTGATACACCTGCCCAGCCTCCCAAAATCTTGGGTTTACAGGCTTGAGCCACTGCACCCGGCCTGAAATTAAATTTTAAGTAACAAATTAGTTTCTCAGTAATTGTCTCTTAAAAGTTTAACCTAGTTAAAAATAATCTCATCATATTTTTATTTGCTACTCTACTGTGTTTTATCTAAGAAATAATCTAAGAAAATATATCAGTGGCATATTATGCCACCTAAAACCATATGCTATTCATTTTCAAATAGCAAACTCAATACTTATTTTTCTTAAAGTATTTGTTAAAGTAACAGTGATCATTTATATTATTTACTTGGCAAGTGATAAGGTCATTTTGAACAAAATGTTTGTACCTTTTACTGTCCTGTTTAGTATACCTAATTATGTTTCTGGGAATATGTTAAATCAGTTCTCAATAATGTATGACTTTTCCTCTAATTGAGAGGAATGTTCTTATATTTTTAATCTTTAGCGTCTTTTAGACATCAATATTGATGTATTATTGTACCTCAGAAACCTGTAGTATGGAACTGTATGGCTGCTGTTTCTGCTGAATTAGTAATAAAAAATATTTTAACAGGAAAATTTTTTGCTGTTATCAGGGTTATTTATTATATAGAGATGTGAATAACCACAGCATGACAGCCTTAAGGATAAGCCCTGAAACACTGGAGCAAGATGGTACTGTAATGTTACCAGGTATGTTTCAAATAGTCATTTTTTCCCCACAAGCTATTTTTAAGAAATGTGCATGTTAGGCTATTTAAACACATAAAGAATGATTAGCAAGTAATAGTGCTTGTTTATAAAAGGGTTTTAAAAATCTTGACATACAAAGCATTTTATAGTCTACATAAAGTTAATACATGTGAAAACAATAGACACAGAAATATAGTATAGCAAGTTTTAATATTTGTTTTTAAACTTGGCCATCTGTGGCCTGATCTCTGATCTCACCCCACCAAGATTTTCTCAGTTGCTGAATTAGTGGGGTGATGTTACTGTGTTGTTCTTACAAAATCAGGACTCTGGCTCTCATATGACCCAGTATAAAGAAACTTCTGTTTATTTTTACTTTAACAACAGTGCAGTTGGGTTTTCCTCCTTATTTTTATTTTATTTATTTTAAAGGGGTTTCAGAGACAAAGAGTTTAGAGTGGGTCAGGAATTTTTTTTTATTTCATCATTTATACTTTTTATGTGTCTTAATAATGCTTTGATAATGGTCTTTGGACACAGTTTATTTTGCTTTAATTTTGAGGCCTTTATATATTCACTTAAATCACTGCTAAATTCTGAGGCAGTCAGTCTCAAATTTTGTCAAATGCTGGAAAAATGCATATTCTTTATTGTAAGGTCTTTGAATTTGCTTACAGTGTTGATACTTTCTGAAGCTGTTTATAGTAAAATCTTGACTATCTAATGTGTCTGTCAATAATTTTATAGTAAGCAGTATTACTTGTAAGTACTTGACTATCTGAAAGTGAGAGCTACTTGTGAAGAGTGTGTTGAGAAGAATAATTGCTCCTAGGCTACATGTTAATTTTTTTTTTGAGACGGAGTTTTGCTCTTGTTACCCAGACTGGAGTGCAATGGCGCGATCTCGGCTCACTGCAACCTCTGCCTCCTGAGTTCAATAAATTCTCCTGCCTCAGCCTCCCGAGTAGCTGGGACTACAGGCACGCGCCACCATGCCCAGCTAATTTTTGTATTTTTAGTAGAGACGGGGTTTCAGCGTGTTGACCAGGATGGTCTCGATCTCTTGACCTCATGATCCACCCGCCTCGGCCTCCCAAAGTGCTGGGATTATAGGTGTGAGCCACCGCGCCCGGCCCACATGTTAATTTTTAAATACAGTCTTCATAACTTCATCAAACATTTATTTGAACCTTACTACCTATACATAGATACAAATTAGTGTGCATGACACTCTGTTAAAGTAAATACCACAGTTCATGTCCATTTCAGAAATGGAGCAGCTTTGGAAAGCAGAGGACTTAATAAAATCATTTTGTAAATAACCATCTATTATCAGATATGTCTGCAGCGTTTTGTTTTGTTTTGTTACAAGTCCTGGGCCATGTCTTTGGTCATAATAATGACAATAATAATATTAAAAATACTTTTTAATAACATGCACACTCAGCCACATATTTATACATATATTAAAAGTAATAATCATCTTTATTGTATAAAAATCATATGAACAAAAAAGAATGAACTGAAATAATCATAATCCCACTTCCTGTATATAAACACTACGAACATATTGGTAAATATCCTTCTCGTATTTTTCCTGTGTGTATATGTCCGTACTTGTAAAAAAGTATGATCATATTCTGTATATTGCTTTTTAAAATCTATCTCTTTCATTTAACATTCAGAAAATATTTCTAGGTTGTTAAATAGTCTTCTACAATGTCACTTAAATGTTACAAAATATATTCCATTGGTTAATGTTTGGGAATGATTCCAGTTTTTTGCTATATAAATTACACTGTAATGAGCATTCCTATTGCGCTGTCTTTGTGCCAGTCATTGTAGAATAATGATGTAGAAGAAAAATTCTAAATTGTCACATCCCCTCCGCCATAACAGATGGGTATTAATATAAAGGATTTACTTCTGAAAAACCCTGTACAGTTAATAGAGACTGTGACTGAGAAGACAATTTGAAAATATATGCCTAAAGCTGTTTTGTTTATTCTGTCTTGATAAAAAATTACTTGTTAATGTCTTTATTCAGTTTAAATCCCTTTGCTTCATTTAACTTTTGAAATCCAACTTTGAACAATACAAGTGTGGCTTTCTGTGTTTTATAAGTGTGTGCTGTATCAATGGTGAAGAATGAACCAAACTTTGGGAAGATAGTCCCATGTTTGTCTTCAGAACTGGCAGATGTTGCTTGATATACTCCTGAAGATACAATCTTAAAATATTACATGATGGATAAAGAAAGGATAAAGAGAAAATCTTGAAATCACATAGTAGAAGACTCCTCCCTCAAGTCTGAAGAAGCCTTTCGTCATTTTCTTATTTCTTTGACCTGGACTGAATTATCATCAAATAGCACTTTTTGTTTTTCCTGGGTAGGGACAACTCTGCTCTGTAGCTTTCCAATCAAGGAGCAGAAGTAAATTGTCAGGTTTATAGATGATAATGAATACTGTGTTTCAAGTTGACCTGAATCAGGTAATTCCTTGAGCTTCATGTTCCAGCTTGTCTTACAGAATAGTTTATTTAAAAAGTATTTCAACCTAGTTTTGATGAATTTAAAACATACTTTTTCCCATAATAATTGTCATTTTATTCTTTAAACCTCGGCTGACCTTACAGATTGTGTCTTTATGTCATTTTCTCTCCATGTCTGGTGACAGTTGCCTCAGAGCATGAGGCCTTTTGCTACTCTTGTTGCGCCGCTTCACTCCTCAACCCTGCATTTATCTGAAATTATAATGAGTTTTTCTTCTTTGCTTTTTAGTTTAAAATCTTACTGCTTAGAGCTTGAGAAGCATCTTTCTTGCGCCTCTTTGTATTCTGTACAGTGGACTAGGAACTCTTTCTTTTGATTTCTCCTCTCTTTGATTACCAAGTCTCTTGGGCTACCAGTGGGCCTTGTCTCCCAGTTTCTATTTCCAGTTTGTGATCCCTGAATTCTCTATTTGGTAAGGGTCTGCCTGTGTTTTGCATATTTATGATAAGGAAGTATGCTAGTATGAAGCTCTGGGCAAAGATATAGAGTAATCCAGCTTATTCGGGTGGGCTCCATTACTGCATTCCAAAATTAGAATTTTATGTTTTGTTAATTCAGGTGCAACTAGAAATGAGATGTTAATTTTTGTTTTGGTATTGTGATTAATGGAGAGATTCATCCTAGTTCTCTACAGTTATTTTGGGAAGTATGTGTGTGCGTGCTTTTATACTTGCTTGCTGAAAATTTGTTTTTCCAAAAGGATAGAGTTTATACTTAGATGTTGATTTTGCTTGTAGTTTTGTGTATTTAGTAGCAATCACTAACACGTATTCCTGTGGTCCTTCTGTAATACTGGTATCCCTTGTTACAATTGAGCTTGTGCATTGTTTTGATCAAAGTATATGGTGTACTCTTCTATGGAGATACAGTATTGATGAAATACGGTATTCTAGCCAAGATACATGACTGCTTTGAGATAAAAATAAATACATAAGCATATATTTGTCTGCTCTTTATTGGACAAACATTTAAAAAGTTTAGAGCATACTAAATGCTAAAAATGCTGTGAATAAATATTGAGTTTCTAAGTGGGAAATGTACAACTGGTTTTGGATATCATCCATTTTATAAAGCAAGGGATATCTGTAGTTGGACACAATAGACCTTAAATACAGAAGTTTTAGGTCTGTATTTTTCTGTGACACTAATGACTGTGATATATGTCTGAGAGTAGAGTGTTGCCTCTATTGCATGTGATTGTATTGAAATGATTATAACCAACATTATAGTCTGTTCATCGTGGTGCATGTTTACTATCAGACTATATCTAATACTAATTCACTTTGAAATTAGGTGTGATCTCAGGTCCTTGGTTATGGAAGATTTATAGATAAAAGCAAAAATGTAATAAGTATGATTAGTTGAATTCTTTAGTCTCTGTTAATTTGTAATTCTTTATTAAAAACCACAGTCTCCTTTTGAGTTTAAGTTTATCCTTATTGCGTGGAGAGCTCTCATTTTGACTTCAACAGAGGGGTAAATTCGTTTTGTGAGGTGTTTGCTTGTATTGTAATAGAAATACTTTTTCTTTCTTTTGCACAGATTGCCACACTGAAGGTCAAAATATTTTATTCACTGATGGAGAATATATTAATCAGATAGCTGCTTCAAGAGATGTAAGTACCCTGAATCTTAACTACTGTAAATGGAATTCCTTTTCCTTAAATTGTTTAGTTTTTACTAGATAGACTGTAGAGCCTTGAACAACCTCTTTATGTAATGTAATGCTGTGGATGTTTTATTTTTCTTAGGATGGCTTTGTTGTCAGAATATTTGCCACAAGCACTGAACCTGTTCTGCAACAAGAATTACAGCTTAAATTGGCCAGAAAATGCTTACATGCCTGTGGTATCTCACTATTCGATCTGGAAAAGGACTTGCATATTATAAGTAAGATAGCAAATTAAGCGTTTTCCCTGTATTTTAATTTTCAGTTTTTTAATTCTCTTAAAAATGGACGTTGTGTTTTCACCAGTTCAGCTTATACTTTAGCAGCTATTTTGTGTGTTATTATTCATATAAAGGACAATTTTGAATGAATTTGAATGAATAAATACGAGATACGGCCTTTAAACAAAGTATGATATTTGAAGAGCATTCTAAGGAATTGACTAATAATTTCTCGTTTTAGTTGTGAATAGAGCAAAAGAAAATAAACTTTACTGAGAATTATGGATGAGTATTGGTGAATGTCATTAGTTTATATGCTCCATCATTATTCTATTTAAAAATTTGAAAACTTATGTTGTAAATGTTATTACAACAATATACATAGTTCTCTCATTGAAATTTTTAAATTTTTACTTGAACGGATTTTCAAAGTAACTATAGAATGATCTCATAGATTGTGAAAATGGTAATTGGTCTTACACATGGATCAGCAATCTTTCATTTGGATAGAGCAATACAGACAACCACAGAGTATTTTTGGGCTGAGATTATTTATTCTTGTTGTAAAAGTAGTTAGGATCATGAGTTCTCATGAGAGTTTTAGTTTTGGCTTGCCATGACACGCCAGGTTTAATAGTGACCTCCCATAACTTGTAGGGTTCTTTGCAAATCCACCTCTTTAGACTGTTAATCTCATTACATTTAATAAATTTGGCATTAGTGCTTTACTTCATGTATTCTAATTATGTGATATTTTTATAATTCTTCCCTAGAAAAATATTCAATTGAAATTATAGATTTAAAATTTTAAAAGCCCGTAAAGTAGTAGTTCGTATAGCTGGACAAAATCGTAAAATGTACCATATGTAAAGTTACAATTACTCATAGTTTTACAATTTGAAAATATGCGTAAAGATCTGTGTGTGTATGTGTGTATATGTATATATATATGTATGTATATATATATATATATATATACACACATGCACAGATTTATGGAGTAGCTATAGATAGTGTTCTTCTATAGAAAAAGACACAGGCAGAGAATTTGAAATACTTTAATTCAAATATCTGCGTGGCATTGTTCCTAGTTCAGTTGACTCTGTCTGGTCTAATCTCCCCAACCTTTATATTTGCTTATTTGTAAACCAAGTGGTATAGTTGTGAGAATCAAATGAGATAAATTTTTGAACTGTATAATGCCTGGTACCTAATAAATGCTCAATAAAAATATGGGCATTTATACACTAATTCAAGGAATATTGCTAACATTGAATTTTTAAAAATTTTTGTTGTATATTTAAAAATTTAATTTGATACTGGCTTGGAAAAAGAGAAATAGATTATGATAACTGTATCTTTCCTTGGAATACTATACCTATTGTTAATATTTTTAAAAATTTGAGCATATGACATTTCTTCATCCTTGTTTTTTAGTAATATTGAATTGACATTGCAATCACTCAAAATAGTACATGCTGTACTTAGAATTCTTCATATTAGAAATGCAATAGTATCTACTAGTCTTGCTGTATTTCAGGTACAGGATTTGATGAGGAGTCAGCAATTCTTGGTGCAGGACGAGAGTTTGCGCTAATGAAAACAGCAAATGGAAAGGTAAATTTTTGGATTAAAAATTAGCATTCTCTGATTTAAGAGATTACAGTCTATTGATTAGTTTATATAGTTTGCATGTTTAAGGATAATCATCTTTTAACTTTTGATTTAAAATTATTTTTTATGAGATAAAATTTCATTCATGTTGGAAACAGTACAGGCATACTTCATTTTATTGTGCTTAGTTTTGTTGCACTTCACAAATAATTGCACTTTTTACAAATTGAAGGTTTGTGGCAATCCTGAGTTGAGCAAGTCTGTTGTCACCATTTTTCTAACAGCATGTGCTCACTTTGTGTCTCTGTGTCACATTTTGATAATTCTCAAATATTTCAAACTTCGTTATATCTGTTATGGTGATCTATTATCTTTGATGTTACTGCTGTAATTGCTTTAGGGTGCTATGAATTGTGCCTTTAGAAGACAGGAAACTTAATGGATAAATGTGTGTATTCTAACTTCTGCACTGACCAGCCAGTCCTCCATCTCTCTGCCTCTCCTCGGGCCTTGAGACACAACAGTACTGAAATTAGGCCAATTAATAGTTTTAACAATGGCTTCTAAGTGTTCAAATGAAAGGAAGAGTCATGTGTCTTTCACTTTATGTCAACAACTACAAATGATTAAGCTTAGTGAGGAAGACCTGTTGAAAGCTGAGATAGGCTGAAAAGCCTCTTGCACCAAACAGTTAGCCAAGTTGTGAATGCAAAGGAAAAGTTCTTGAAGGAAATTAAAAAGTGCTCCAGTGAACACATGAATGATAATAAGCACAACAGTCTTTTTGGTGTTATGCAGAAAGTTTTAGTGCTCTAGATAGATCACACCAGCCACAACATTCCCTTAAGCCAAAGCCTAATCCAGAGCAATGCCCCCTAGCTACCTTCAGTTCTATGAAGGCTAAGAGGTGAGGAAGCTATAGCAGAAAAGTTTGAAGCTAGTGGAGATTGATTCATGAGGTTTAAAGAAAGAAGCCATTTCCCTAACACGAAGATGGAAGGTGTAGCAGCAAGTACTGATGGAGAAGCTGCGTCAAGTTTTGATACAGGTAGCTACACTAAACAGATCTTCAATGTAGATAAAACAGTCTTCTATTGGAAGAAAATGCTGCTATCTAGGACTTTCATAGCTAGAGAGGAGAAGACAATGCCTGCCTTCAAAGCTTCAGGGAACAGTCTGACTTTTTTGTTAGGGGCTAATGCAGCTGGTGACTTTAAGTTGAATACAATGCTCATTTACCATTCTGAAAATCCTAGGGCCTTTAAGAATGATGCTAAATCTACTCTGCTTGTTTTCCATAAATGGAACAACAAAGCCTGCGTGACAGCACGTCTACAGCATGGTTTACTGATTACTTTAAGCTTTCTGAACTACTGCTCAGAAAGAAAGATTCCTTTCAAAATATGACTGCTCGTTCACAATGCACCTAGTTAGCCAAGAGCTCTGTTGGAGATGTATAAGGAGATTAATGTTTCTTTACGCCTGCTAACACAATGTCAGTTCTGCAACCCATAGATCAAGGAGTAATTTAACTTTCAAGTGTTATTATTTAAGAACCATATCTCATAAGCCTAGAGTTGTCATAGACAGAGAATGCTCTGATGGATCTTGGCAAAGTAAGTTGAAAACCTGGAAAGATGTACCATTCTAGATGCTGTTAAGAATATTCATGATTCATGTGAGGAGGTCAAAATAGCAGCATTAGCAGGAGTTTGGAAGAAGTTGATTCCAGCCATCATGGATGACTTGGGAGGGGTTTAAGACTGTATTGGAGCAAGTAACAGCAGATGTGGTAGAAATAGAAAGATAACTAGAATTAGAAATGGAGCCCGAAGGTGTGACTGAATTGTTACAATCTCATAGCAAAACTTGAAAAAATAAGTTGCTTCTTATGGATGAGCAAAGTAAGTGATTTCTTAAGATAGAATCTACTCCTGGTGAAGATACTGTGAACATTGTTGAAATTACAACAAAGGATTTAGAATACTACACTCGCTAAGTTGATAAGGCAGCAGCGGGATTTGAGAGGATTGACCTCAGTTTTGAAAGAAGTTCTGCTGTAGGTAAAATGCTGTCAAACAGGATCATATGCTACAGAGAAACCTTTCATGAAAGGAAAAGTCAATTCATGTGACAAACTTCATTGTTGTCTTATTTTAAGAAATTGCCACAGCCGTCCTACAGCAAGCATGACCATAATCAGTCAGCAGCCATCAATATTGAGGCCAGACCCTCCGTTGGCGAAAAGATTACAACTTACTGAAGGCTCTATGATCGTTAGCATATCTTAGTAATAAAGTATTTTTTAACTAAAGTATATGCATTGTTTCTTCAGACATGTTGCTATTTCACACTTAATAGCCTACAGTGTGGTTGAAATTGCAGGCATACCTGCAATATCTCTGAGGTATGCCTGTGTTATGAAACAAAATGGTGACATTTAATACTATAAAACTTAATATATGTTATATTTTATATATTTTAAATTATGGAACTAATTCCTTGAGTAGGGATGAATTTATGTTTTATGTTTATTTTGATGAGTAGGATGGATATTCATTGCAAATTTCCGTAAATATATAGAAATGTATAGACTACAAGTTGGAAGTAGTGTGTATAACTTACAGATTGTAGAGTTCAATCTATAGTGATGGAAGCTTCTTCTCTAGTGGGTATGAAGAGAAAGTAAGGTAATTAAAAGAATTGTACAATTTAAAAGCGTTAGGAAAATACGGAATGTTTATATATAAGTTTTTGCAATTGGGAAAAGTGAATTGAAAATTTTACGAATTTCCTACTCTTCTAAATAGGAAGTATATTTATGGAAATAGATACAAATTTGAAGAAATTTAAATATTCTGAATAGATATGAATATTCTGGATTGTGGATATGAATATTCTGAGTAGATATGAAAAAACTATTATGAACTGTGTCTTCTTGGCAAAATATGCATATTTCTTGCTCAACTCCCAGCAGTTGAGTAGTGTAAAAAGTTTTTTTGTGTGTGTGAATTTTGTTTTTCAATAAATATGGATGTCCTTTTTTTCTTCATGTGAAACCTGATGAACTATTCCAAAAAGGCCTGTAATTCTTTTTTTTTTTTTTAATACATAAGATATATTACACTGGCAAATACCAGAGTCTTGGAATCAAACAAGGTGGTCCCTCAGCAGGAAAATGGGTTGAGCTACCAATTACAAAATCTCCAAAGATAGTACACTTCTCAGTTGGACACGATGGCTCTCATGCCCTTTTAGTTGCAGAAGATGGGAGCATATTCTTTACGGGATCTGCTAGTAAAGGAGAAGATGGAGAATCAAGTAAGTTGAGTGATCAACTATGCATTTAGTAAAAAGAAATGCTTTATTTCTTTTATTTAATAAAAGTAAAACTTTATTAACATACAGTTTATTAATTTTGGCAACACTAACGTCACCAAGTTAATAGAGGATTTTAAATTGGGACATATTTGGTTAATGGCAGTGGGTTACTGTTCATTTAAAAAAAGTGCTTGCTAATTTTATTCTGAAGTTCATATTTATGAATTTTTATGCTTTATGGGAATGTGGCTATTCATCTGAGAGTATATGCTTATTTTGTATCAGTTATTTTAAAAAACTTATTTGTTGCAGTAGATTATTTTAGGAAACCTAAAACTTTAGAAGGAATGTATACTTAAGAATGAAGGTAAACTTTATACCATCTTTTGTAATAGTGTTGGCTATGGATTACAGTTTTTGTTTTTGTGTTTTTTGAGACAGGGTCTTACTCTGTGACCCAGGCCGGAATGCAGTAGTGTGATTGCAGCTCACTGCAGCCTTGACCTCCTGGGCTCAAGTGATCTTCCCACCTCAGCCTCATGAGTAGCTGGGACTATAGGCGTATGCCACCCTGCTCAGCTAATTTTTGTCTTTTTTGTAGAGATGAGGTTTCGCCATATTTCCCAGGCTAGTCTCAGACTCCTGCACTCAAGCAATCTGCTGGCCTCCCAAAGTACTGAGATAACAGTCATGATCCACCATGCCTGGACTGGATTACCGTTTTTGGTGTTATTTATAATGGAATCATTGCTAAGCAATGAAAAAGAAAATAATTTTGTTTATGTCTTATATTTCTTATGTTTCTGTTCAGTTGCCCTCAAAGTGTCATTTTTCTCTTTTTATAATTTCTCATGTACTTTATACATTTTAGCACATTGGAGTAACATCTTGTAGGGATTAGATTGTAAAGCCAACACATAATGTAAAAATAATGTGAAAATAAAAATTATTCGGAAAAGTCCCTTAAAGTAGCTGTAAAGTATATTATTATCTCTCAGAATGGTTTTTCCTTCTGGCATTTGGAGGACATTGTCCATCTTTGGGCACCAGGTAAAGTAGTTGTAGTGTATGTATGTGTATAAATATGTATGTGTTGTGTGTGTGTGTGGGTGTGTATGTGTATGTGTGTGTGTATCATGTCATATGAAAAGTAGAGTATTTTAAGTCCCAGGACAGAAGCAATATGTTTTTATTCTGAAAGACATGCGGGGACTGGGGTTGACTGAAGGAACAGCTGGTTGGTTGATGTTTCCGATATTTAGCTTAGCTCAAGGATTTAGCTTTTGAGAGCAGAGGCTGCTTGAATCACCACATTTAAAATCATTCACTCTCCTTCCATATGTGTATATATATATATATATATATATATATATATATATATATCTCCCTTCCTTATAATATCTCATTGACTTGATGTAACTGCTTAATAAAAATGTGTTGAATGAATGAGGAACTTATTTTACTTTCTAGGATATAACAAGAATACATGTGAATTACAATTTGGGGAAAAAAGGAGATTTTAGATATGTGTTAGTAGAGTGGTGTTAATAATGCAATAAGCTAATTTAGAGATTGGGTCCCCCAGGAGTTTGATGGAAAACTGGTATTTCTTACTGAGAATTTGAATGTACTTCAAGGAATGAGGATCTGGCAATGATAACCTAAATATTAATTAACCAGATGAGGCTAGCAGGGTGACTAATTTTAAGTGATATGCTGGGAAGCCCAGGCCTTTGTGAAAATAAATAAATAGTGTCATAAATCCAAATAATACGTGTTTTTTTCTTTGAACTTTAAATACAAACCGTTATTGTTTGTACCTAGAGGTATTGATTTAATCTAATTTATTTTTTAAAGCTAAGAGCAGACGGCAGTCAAAACCCTATAAACCTAAAAAGATCATTAAGATGGAAGGAAAGATTGTGGTATATACAGCCTGCAATAATGGAAGTAGTTCTGTGATTTCTAAAGATGGAGAACTCTACATGTTTGGAAAAGATGCCATTTACTCTGATAGTTCAAGTAAGTTTAAAAAAAAGTTTTACTTTTAATGCAAAGAAGTTTCAATACTAGTTATGTATTACAAAGATATATCTAGAACATTTATCTTTGCGGCATGCTTTCTCTACATTTTTTACATTTCCTTCCAAAATTTAGAAAGAGACATTTTCTGTCATATCTTGTCACTAGGAGCACTGTTCCTAGTTTCATGCAGAGCTAATCATAGAGCCTGGCAAGGGAAGCTTCACTGTCGCTGTGACGTGTGGAATGCTTTCCCTAGAGTCAGGTGCTTATGGGACATGGCCCTGGGACAGTGGTAGTATCCTGCAGAGGTGATTTTCATGACAAAGCTGGTTTAAAATAGTTGAAGTGTTTCATCTCCCCCATTAGGGTGTTTGGCTGAGATAATCTGTGTTATTTACTGTTCTATCCCCAGTGCCTAGCACAGTGTTGGGTCTAAAGAATTACTTTCAAGTGTCTGGGTGACTTATAAACCAACATTTTAAGAAGTGGATGTGAGGGGTAGAAATAGCTTAATCGTTTTATATTTATAAATGCTAATCTCTGAAACTTGTCATATTTGATTACTAGATTTTCTTTCTAGCAGCTAGAGAAGAGTATAATGAATGAGGCATCCCACTTGGAAGGATTTTATATACTATAAATATGTAAAGCCTTTGAGTTTCTTGATAAAAAGGAAGCTAGAATTAATCAAGTTTATGATTACAAATTTATGTGATTGTCTCATGATGGGGAAATTACACCTATAAAACATTTATAAGAATTAATTATTAAGTCGAGGTGTACCCAGATGATATGTGAACTGGCTTAATGCGGTAATATTTAGATTCTCAGTTGGCCACAACTATGAGAATAAATCAAAATTTGGGGGTAGGCTCTCGTACAGTTTAAAAATAATATTCAATATAATTGTTGCTTGCTAACATCCACTGGGTAGAGCTGATGGAAACTTGTATATTTCTTCAACATACGTTTATTGAGCATGGATGATACATTAGTGATTGATGGACCTGACAGACCTGGTTACTGCCTTTTTGAGGATCTGAGAGATAGTTGAGTATTACAGAACTTAAATATTGGCCAAGTGTCATTTAATGGCTATGGACATAGACTCAGATTCTAGCACCAACACTTTCTTTTTTTTTGAGATGGAGTCTCACTCTGTCTTCCAGGCTGGAGTGTAGTGGCACGATCTCAGCTCACTGTAACCTCTGCCTCCTGGGTTCCAGCAATTCTCTCACCTCAGCCTGGGATTACAGGCATGCGTCACCATGCCCAGCTAATTTTTTTGTATTTTTAGTAGAGACAAGGTTTCACCATGTTGGCCAGGCTGGTCTCGAACTCCTGACCTCAAGTGATCCGCCCACCACAGCCTCCCAAAGTGCTGGAACTACAGGTGTGAGCCAGTGCACCTGACCCCTGGCACCAACGCTTTTAATTGGGTAACAGTTTAATTAACCTTTAACTGGGTATCAGTTTACTTAACATTTAAGAGTTTTCTTTTTGTTTTTTTTCTACCTGCAAAAGATAGATAATGATAGCATCTGCTTCATATGGTTGTTATGAAAATTATAGAAGGTAGAGCTTAAGAAATGCTTAGCACAGAGCCTTGCACATCATGTAAGGTCTCAAAACATGTCAGCTAGTACTATTAATAATAAAATACCATTTTATATATACACACACATATATTTACCTTTTTCAAATGTGCTAAATATTAAAGGTGGAAATTTTTGAGATGTAATTAACAAAAAGACCTAAATTAGTGTAAGGTAAAAGTGAAGGCCACCTTAATGAAGTAGTATCTGAGCTAATAATGTAGAATAGTTTTCCTAAAGCATAATAGGAGATTGATATTATTTGTAATTTAAATGAAACAAATACTTTAAAATGTGTTTTTATTTTAAAGTATATTGGAAAAATAGTCAATAATCTTTGATTTTTAATGTTATTACTACTTGATAAGGTTAAAGATGTTTTAATTTAGAGTTGATACAAAACATATTAAATAGAATATGGGTAGCAGTTGGATATGACAAGTATAATGAAAGTAATATGTGAATTAGTGAAATTTAGAAAATGGCTTGTGCAAGAAATCATTGTAGGTTGACAAGGATGGGAAAATACTGTTTTAGAAAGTCTCACTGGTTTCTATATAAACAGTATCATGTCAGTGTACTATAGCAAGTATTTTACTTGGTTTGGCTGAGGCAGGTCAAAGCAGGTAAAATAAATTATTTATGGACTCTTTTGTGCTTAGACCAGAAAAGTTTGAGATTTTCTGACTCTTCTGAGTACTGTAGAGAGGTGTTACCATTTGGAGGAAGCATTCAGGAGAAATAAGCTTGAGAGAAAGCTACAGTAAAGATATGTCCCAAGTCTGGATGATAATATTTTAGGATTCATTGAAACTACATTACAAAGTTACAAAGTTAATTCAGTGATACTCTGCCAGTCTTTTGGCTACTTATTTCTCATTTTGGTGAGTTATTTTGCCACAGAAATAAAAAGTTCTGCATTGAGGTAGTTTTTTTACTAGGCCCAGAAAGGTTTGTTTTTACTAAATTTATATCTTTCTTATAGGTTTGGTAACTGATTTGAAGGGCCATTTTGTAACTCAGGTAGCTATGGGCAAAGCTCACACTTGTGTTTTAATGAAGAATGGAGAAGTGTGGACATTTGGTGTAAATAATAAAGGACAGTGTGGACGAGACACTGGTGCCATGAACCAAGGCGGGAAAGGTAGGTCTTTAATTCTTAGATATGAAAATCTGTGTTGTCTTTTCATTAGTTTTTCAGAACAACATAGTGAAAAGTCTTGTTCTTTTCAAAATGAGTGGCTCTTCTTTTTCTTTTTGTTCCTATTTAATTAAAAAAAATTTTTTATGGGTAGGATAGTAGGTATATGTATGGGGTACATGAGTTATTTTGATACAGGAATACAATGTGTAATAATCACATCAGGGTAAATGGGGTCTCTATCATCTCAAGCCTTTATCATTTCTGCATGTTATGAGCATTCCAGTTGTACTCCCTCAGTTGTTCTGTACAACAACAAATTATCACCAACTGTAGTCACCCTGTTGTGCTATCAAATGGTAGATCTTATTCATTGCATCTAATTATATTTTTGTGCCAAATAATCATCGCCATGTCCTACCCAACTCTCCCCTGCTATCCTTCCCAGCCGCTAGTAACCATCATTCTACTCTCTATCTTCATGAGTTCAATTGTTTTAATTTTTAGCTCCCACAAATGAGAGAGAACATGTGAAGTTTGTCTTTTGGTGCCTGCCTTATTTCACTTAACATAATATCCTCCAGTTCCATCCTTGTTATTGCATATGATAGCATCTCAGTCTTTTTTATGGTTAAATAGTACTCCATTGAGTTTATATACCACATTTTCTTTATCCATTTATCTGTTAATGGACACTTAGGTTGCTTCCAAATCTTGGCTATTGTGAATAGTGCTGGAAGCTCCATACTGTTCTCCAGAGTGGCTGTACTAATTTACATTCTCACCAACACTGTACAAGGGTTCCCTTTTCTCCACATCCTCTCCAACATTTGTTATTGCCTGTCTTTTTGATAAAAGCCATTTTAACTGGGGTTAGATGATATCTGAGTGTAGTTTTGATTTGCATTTCTCTGATGATCAATGATGTTGAGCACCTTTTCATATACCTGTTTGCCATTTGTATGTCTGCTTTTGAAAAATGTCTGTTCAGATCTTTTGCACATTTTTTAATTGGATATCAGTGGCTCTTTGATTTTATACTTGTGAATTAGGAAAACCACTGAATTTCTTATTTACTTGGTATATTTACTGATTAAATATCACTGGAAAAATAAATATACTTTAGATTTTTAATTTTTGAGCAAATGAGCTGGCTTACTCAAATCATCTTCTAAATTCTAAAAAAGTGCTTCTTTGACTTAGCATCTTTGGTGACTACATTACTCCAGGAAAGTATTTTCCAAACTTTTTATTAGCTGCTTTTATACCATGTCTTTTACATTTTAACAATTTTTGGCAGCAGTCTATCTGGCAAATATTATCTTCCATTTAACAGCACATGCTACCTTATTTTAAGTTCTTCTTGACAACTAAGAGTGATCCTTATGACTATCTGACCCTTTACCAAGAAAAGACTAAATTGTAGACACACATCCTTCACAGTATCCTTTGCTCCAACGCCTCAGACTATTGAAGAGAACAAAGGGCTTTATCCTTTGATTGCCCTGTTTGCTGTGGTCTTGTTTTGTTGTTGTGGTTTTAAATAGCTTGTCTACTTCTTGCCCTCAATTTTTACTTCTAGCTGCTGTCATTATGTTTATAGCTTTCACTCCAATTTCTGATTTTCTGTTTTAAATTTCATATGGGCAAGAGAATAAAACAATACATACGTATTATTAGAACTAAGCATTGAACTGTGGTTAAAGTACCAATACTTTCACAGATTAAGTGCTGTATAAATTAAACAGGTTTTTCTCTTTAGAGGCCTTGATGTCAGACTCATCTGGATCTCAGGAACCCATCCCATTCTTTATCTTTGCCTTATTTGTGTGTCTGTGTGTATACTTAAAATGCATAGCTTTAAAAATGAGCAGGTTATTAGAATATATTGGCAAATAAAGAAGTAACGAAAGAAAGAAAAGAAATGGATTACTTCACAATGGATGTACTTTGTTTTCTTGCTAAACTAGTGAACTTGTTTTGGTTAATGACTGCTAGGATAAAGAGTAGTCAGTTTAGTTTTTTTACCTATAATATGAATATATATTCAAATTATGTTTTATAAGAAGTCTGAACTGAACAACATTGTTTCCTTATTATTCTGAAACTTGTGAAAATTGAGCATAGATTTACATCTGTGTTCTAGATTTTTAGATGAAATTTTGTAATAAAGTAAAATTGTTAAAAGATTTTTTAATTTAATAGGAATCATACCTACTTTGTTGGTAAGTAATGAATTAGAAAGCAGATGAGTAAAGTAAGACACTTTTAAAATGCGTACTGATTGCAGAGTCATAACAGATGCTGGGGAGGATGTGGAGAAAGGGGAATGCTCAGACATGGTTGGTGGAAATGTAAATTAGTATAGCAACTATGGAATACATAGATTTTTCATTTGTATTGAAGGTGACTCAAACAACTGAAAATAGAACTGCCACGTGATCCAGCAATCCCACTTCTGGGTGTATGTATCCAAAATAAAGGAAATCTGTATGTCAGAGAGATGCCTGCATTCTCATGTTTATCACAGCAGTTTCACAATAGTGAAGATATGAAATCAGCTTAAGTATCCATCAGCAGATGAATGGATAAAGAAAATGTGATACATACACAATAGACTATTATTCAGGCCTAAAAAAGAGTGAAATCTTGTTATTTGCAGCAACATGGATGGAACTGAAGGACATTATGTTAACTGAAATAAAATAAACCAGGCCAAGAGAGACAAATATCATTCATATATGGGTGCTAAAAAATTGATTTAATGGAGGTAGTAAATAGAATAGTGATTACCAGAGTCTTGTAAGGATAGTGGGAACGGGAGAGGAAGAGAGGTTGGTTAATAGGTACAAAAATACAGTTAGATACAAGGAATAAGTTACACTGTTCAGGAGCAGAGTAGGGTGAATGTAGTTAACGACAATGTATTGTATATTTCAGAATAGCTAGAAGAGAGGATTTAGAATATCCCAGTTACCCTGACTTGATCCCAGTTACCCAGATTGGATCATTAGACATTGTATACATGTGTGAAAATTGACATGTATGCCATAAGTAGGTTCAACAGGTAGGTATCAATTTAAAAGAATGTAAAGGGATATTTTAAAAGTTTATTTAAACCAGGAAAGTACAGAAAATATTGAAATATTAAAAAATTGTATATCTACCATGTCTTGACATTTTTTTCAGTCTAAAAAAAAATCACAGATAAGATTCAGGTGCACTGTATTCCCCTTCCAAGGCTTATTATCATATTCCATTTCTCTCCAGAGCTAACCTCGATCATGACTTTGATAAGTATACATTCAGTCGTATTCTTATATATTTTTACATGCTCTTTTATATTTTATGTGTAAAATAATATTGCATAATCATGTCTGTTTTACACATAAAAATCTACTGTTTTATGTGTTTTTATAAGTGTTAATCTGCTATTTATGTTTTTCTACAAATTGTTTTTTTCTCACCATTCTGTTTGAGATATGTCCATGTTGGTGCATACAGATCTACATGATTTATGTTAACTAATGTGTGATAAACCACACAATGAACATGCCATAGTGTATCCATTCTCCTGTTGATGGATGGGCTTATTTCCAATTTTTCATTGTTATCAATGAGTTTGAAACCTCTTTTATACCTGTTTCCTGGCAAATGTGTGAAACTTTCTCTGGTGTAATTGCTCTGTTGTGGATTTCAGTTTTATTGGATTTTTCTTGAAAGAGATTGTACCAGTTTATACTCTCACCAGTAGAGTTGGATTTTCCACATCACGTCAAATAGTTGATATTGACAGACTGATTTTTGTCAATTTGGTGGCTATGAAAGTATAATATGCATGCAGGAAAGTATACATAGCATCTTCATGAATTTTCTCAAATTGATTGTATTCATTTAAACTGCACCCAGATTAAGAAACCACATATTGCCAGCACCCCAGAAAGCCTCACTGTATGTTCCTTTCTGCCCCCCAGTTATTCACCATGAATTAGTTTTCTTCTTATACTTCATATAAATGAAATCATGCAGTATGAACTCTTTTGTGTCCAGTTTCTTTTCATTGTTTTACGTTTATGAAGTTCATATATATTGTTACAAGTAGGTATGGATTGTTCATTTTTGTTCTATTAAATTATATATAGATACTACATTTTTAAAATTCTTTCTGGTATTTGGGCATTTGGAGAGTTTCCAGTTTTGGTTTTTATGAATAATGTTGCTGTGAACATTCTAGTAAATGTCTTTTGGTGAAAGTCCTTATGCATGTCTTTTGGGTATATACCTGGGAGTAGAATTGCTGGGTCTCTCATTTTTATTTTAATTTTCATTCCCTTGATTATTAATACTGAGTTTGAACATCTCTTCAAACTTTATTTTACTTACTTTAAAAAACTGATTTGTAGGATCTTTTTCGTATATTAGGTTTTATATATCTTTGACTAACCTGTGGTTTACAGTTTCATTTGTTATATATAATTTTAAAATTTTGATGTCGAAATTTCCAGCCTTTTTCTTTGTGAATTTTTGATTAATGTAGCCTGGTTGGAGGTTTTGTTTCCCATATAAATTACAGCGAGCTTTATCTGCTTCACATTGTGATTGAGAGTCCATTGAATATAAAGATTAATTTGAGGATAATAGTTCCAGTACTGTTGGAATGATTAAATGAGTAATACTTGTAGAGCTAGTTACAAATAGTGCTCAGTACATTTTAGCTATGGTTATTAAAAATAGTCACTCAGGCTTCCTTTAGGATCACTTTATTCTAATCCTAGATATAGCTATCTGATGCTTGGTTATCTAATTTTTCTGCTTGCCCATAGATTAGAAGTGACAAAACCCAAAAAGGCTATAATATATGCTATGAGTTTATTTCTTAGTCAGATAAACATGTATTGAATGGTAGCTCTGTGTTAAGTGGATATTATAGGTGTAGGAGAATAAGATTGACTAAGAATAAGAGATAATATGAGCAAAACATAACCTCATAACTTAGATACTCCTTTGAGGATCCTCCTTTGAGGATCTAAGTCTAGTTGGAAAGTCTAGACTCCCACAGATTAATTCTCCCATCATATGGTCTTATAGCACTATGTTCCTTCAAAATCCTATCAGTTGTAGTTCACATTTTTATTTGGTTATTTGATTAATGTCTGTCTTTCTCACTACATTATAAGCTTTATAACAGCTCAGTATCATAGTCTTCAGTTTCTAGAGCAGAGGTCTGCAGAGTATAACCTGATGTCATTTTTTGTATAGCTCTCCAGGCTAAAAATTGATTTTACATTGTAAGGATTGTAAAAGAATGTGACCAAGGTTTGTATGGGCCACAAAGCCTAAATTATTTACAGTCTGGTCCTTTATAAAAGGTTTGCTGATTTCTTGCCATGAAGGAATCCCCGGAGTATAGTAGGTGTTCAATTTTTTTTTTTAAAGTTGAATGAATTATAACACAATTTAAAAGTTGTGAGTGAGGTATAAACAGGCACTGAGGAGGTAGTGACTGACTGCCTGGAAAAGATAGCAAGTACTTTCAAAGGGAGTGACTTCTGAGCTGAATTTTTGAAGGCCTAAGTTTCTCTGCTAGATGACATAGGCAGAGACATCTTGTAAATGAGGAAGAAAGAGGCAGAGGGAGCAGGAATGAGCAAAGGCCCTGAGCACATGGAAGGACACAGGGTGTTTGGAGAGCAGAGAGAAAAGAAATGAGATTGGAGAAAATTAGGAGCCATATTGTTCCTACTGCCTCTTTCTGAGTTTTGTTCTTCTGAAGACGTTGAAAAGTCAGTGGAGGTTTGTAAATTGTGAAGTTGTGGGATCAAGTATGTGCTTTGGGAGGATGATCGGTGGATCCTCCAGTAGGAGGATGATCTAGAGAGGCAGACTCTTGGCTTGGAGCATGGTTGGGAGGCTTTCTTTAATCTGTTGAATGAAAGTGTTGGTAGTGAGGATGGTAAAAAGGAAAAGATTTAAAAGTATGATTGATAGAAGATAACAGCCAAGAAACATTTAACAGTTGCCTTCCTTGCCTTCTTTTGCAGAAATGAAATGGGGAGAGTATTTATTAGTGGCTCCTTAATTAAAATGTATTTTTGTTACTCAAATTTAAGCATTTCTTTGTATAATTGCTTGGATTAGCATGCTGTCATTATTCTTTAAATTGGGAAATATAGTCATCCATCTTTTATACATCAAAGTAGTCTGTATAAAAATTACAAATTGATCTGTCATATAGGGTTTGGAGTTGAAAATATGGCGACAGCAATGGATGAAGACCTGGAAGAAGAGCTAGATGAAAAAGATGAGAAGTCCATGATGTGCCCTCCAGGCATGCACAAATGGAAGCTGGAGCAGTGCATGGTTTGCACTGTCTGTGGAGACTGTACAGGTTATGGAGCCAGCTGTGTCAGTAGTGGACGGCCAGACAGAGTCCCCGGAGGGTAAGAGAGATTGATTCCTACTAATGAACATGTGCAGAACACATTCCTTTGCAAAATCATTCGAGAGTGTACGCTACTATTAATATTTTTTTCGTAAAGACACAGTGGCATCTTCGTTTGATCTTAGCCAACAGGCCGAGAAAATATCATTCTTATAATTGTTTTCTATTATAATAATTTATAATTTAGTGTCATCTTTAAGGTCGCCTTTCTTTCATTTGATTCATTTAAACCACTATTTAAAAACAGGTCATAAGGTTTTCAAGATTTGGGGCTGTGCCTTTATTTGTATTGTTTTCCTAAGCCTCTTTAATGATGGATATCTATTATATTTCTTTTTGTTGAACATGAATCTTTTCTAAATCAAATTATCAGTACCTTAGAGGGTACTTGATTAGAGATATAATTTTCTTTTAAATTAAATTTACCATTTATAATTTTTGAAATTTTGGGTATGCTTGCTTCTAAAGTTACATTATACCTGTTATATTTATGCTTATTCTTAGTGACCACATTTTTCAGGGTTCTATATTGTCACTTTAAAGTTAATATGTAAGTTTGGTAGAATAAAAATGCCAGCTTTCTGCTAGGATGTTAGGAAGAATTTTGAACTCTGTTTTCTACATCTAGTTACAGCCACTATAACATGATGGGATATTCTTTGTAAGATCAGCTTTCTGATAATTGGCTGATTTGGAGGAGTAGAGAAAATTCTGTGAAGAAAAGCCCAGAAGGAAAACAGCCATCCCTGCATCTTGACCTTCCTCTTTAGCAGCTCTCATAATTGCTTGTTCCCAAGTACTGTCTGGATCTAATAAGAGTTTATTTCTAAGTTTGTGTTTGGCCTATCATAGTTAAATAGGTCATATATAACAGGCCTTTTCTCTAAGGCTGCTGAGATATGACTTTTTAAAAGCAAATTTTCTTTACATTATTAGTAGAAGCAGTTCACTGTAATCTTTATCAAAGGATAATATTTATTCTATAGTACTTTATGCTTGGCTCTGTTTTCTGTTTTTAAGCACCTAACTTATTTGTTTTTAAATTTAATTTGGATGCAGAAAGATTCTGTGATTATTTTTTAACAGTGTTAGAATTGAAATTTATTCTTCTGGATCTCTCCAATGCTATTTCTATTAAAATTCAATGTTAGTTGAGTGTAGTGGCCTACGTCTATAATCCCAACACTTCAGGAGGCTGAGACCAGAGGATCACTTGAGGCCAGGAGTTTGAAAACAGCCTCAGCAAATAGCAACACTCCCATCTCGAAAAAACAAATAGTAAAAATAAAATTTAATATTCCCACTCTTTGAGCTTAAGCTGCCAGTATACATCATGAAGAAAATCTATGAATTCTCTTTGAAATTAATTGTTCTTCATATGTTTTTTCCCCAGAGACTTATATAGTTTCTAATAATTACTCATAGACCTACATAGACAATACTAACCAAGTATAATAGTTGCTTTATTAATGAAGCAAACAATATATCAGAATACTAAGGACTATTAAAGCTGACTTCAATTATTATAAAATTGTGACTACACATCTCATTATGATATAATACATATAAAGTTGACCATCTTAACCATTTTTAAGTGGACAGTTCTGTGGTATTAAATATATTCATAATGTTGTGCAACCGTTACCACCATCCATCTCCATAACTCTTCATCTTGTAAAACTGAGGCTCCATACCCATTAAACAATGAATCCCCATTCATCCCTCTCCCCTGCCTCTGGTATCCACCATTCTACTATCTATTTTCTTTCTGACTACTCTAGGTACCTCTCACATAAGGAGAGTCATAGAATATTTGTGACTGGTTTATTTCACTTAGCATAGTATCCTCAGGGTTTGGCCGCGTTCTAGTATATGTCAGAACATCTTTGCTTTTTGAGGCTGAATAATATTCCATTGTATGTGTCTACTACATTTTGCTTATCCATTCACACATTGATGGACACTTGGGTTGTAGCTATTGTGAATAATGCTACTGTGAAGATGGGTGTACAGGTAGCTCTTTGAGGCCATGCTTTCAGCGCTTTTGGGTATATACCCAAAAGTGGAATTGTTAGACCATATGGTAATTTTATTTTTAATCTTTTGAGGAACTGCCATACTATATTCCACAGCAGCCAACCATTTTACATTCCCACCAATAATGTGCAGATGTTTCTCCACATCCTTCTTAACACTTAGGATCTCTTATTTTGGCAGTGGCATCCTAATGGGTGTGAGGTAGTATCTCATTATAGTTTACATTTGAATTTCTCCAGTGATTAGTGATATTCATCATCTTTCCATAAGCTTTTTGGCCATTTGGAGATCTTCTTTGGAGGAATGCTATTCAAGTCCTTTGCTCATTTTTGAATCAGGTTGTCGGTTTCTTTTGTTATTGTTGATGAGTTTTAGGAGTTCTCTATATAGTTTGAATATTAATTCCTTATCAGATATAGGATTTGAAAATAAGAAGTCCTGTCTTGTGGGTTGTGTTTTTACTCTATTGACATTGTCTTTTCAAGCACAAGATTTTAAAGATTTTCATGAAGTCCAGTTGTCTATTGTTTTTCTTTTGTTGCCTGTGCCTTTGGTGTCATATCCAAGAAATCATTTCCCAATCTAGTGTTGTGAAGCATTTACTGTATCTTTTCTTCCAAGAGTTCTTTCTTTTTCTTTTTTTTTTAAATAGTTTTAGGTCTTACATTTAGGTCTTTGATTCATTTTGAGTTAATTTTTATTAATTTTGGTGTTAGAGAAGTGTTCAAATTCATTCTTTTTCATGTGGATATCCAGTTTTCTCAGCAACATTTATTGAAAAGATGATCCTTTCTTTATTGAATCATCTTGGCTCCTTTGTCAAAAATAATTTCACCATATATGTGAAGGAAGATTTCTCAGCTGTCTGTTTTATCCCACTGGTCTGTATGACCGTCTTTATGCTGCACCACATTGTTTTGATTATTGTAGCTTCGTAGTAAGTTTTGAGGTCAGGAACTATGTGTACTTTGTTCTTTTTTTCAAGATTGTTTGGCTATTCGAGGTCTTTAGAGATTTTCTGAATTTTAGAATAGGTTTTTCTATTCTGTAAAAAACATCATTGGGATTTTGATAGGGATTACAATGAATCTATAGATTGCTTTGGGTAGTATGAACATCTTAAAAACATTATCTTCTAATTCATGAACATAAGACGTGTTTCTATTTATTTATATCATCTTTAATTTCTTCCAGCAGTGTTTTTTAGTTCTCATTTCACCTCCTTGGTTAATTACCAAGTGTATTCTTTTTGATGCTATGGAATTGTTTCTGTAATTTCATTTTCATATTGTTCATTGTTAATATCTAGAAATACAGCTGATTTTTGTGTGCTGACTTGTATCTTCCTACTTTGCTGAATTCATTTACTCTATTAGTTTTTTTTTTAGTGGAATCTTTAGGGTTTTCTACTTATGTGATTGTATTATCTGTGAACGTAGATAATTTTACTTCTTCCTTTCTACTTTGGATGAGTTTTATTTCTTTTCCTGTCCAATTGCTGTGGCTAGAACTTCTAGTGCTGTTTAGAAGTGGTCAAAATGGGCATCCTTGTCTTCTTCCTGATCTTAGAAAAAAGGCTTTCAGTCTCTCACCATTATGATGTTTGCTGTGGGTTTTTCATATGTGGTTTTTATGTTGAGTTCATTTCCTTCTCTTCCTAGTTTGTCAACTGTTTTTACTATGAAAGGGCATTGAGCTTTATCAAATGCATTTTCTTCATCAATTGAGATGATCATGTGTTATTTTTTTCTTTCATTCTGTTAATATTACATGGATTGATTTTTGTTTGTTGCATTCCAGGAATAAATCCCACTTCGTTGTGGTGTATAATTCTTTTAATATCCTGCAGATTTTTTTTTTTAGTTTGTTGAGGATTTTTGCATGATTATTCATAAGGGATATTGGTCTGTAGGGTGTTTTTTTTTTTTTTTTTTGCCATCTCCTCTCCTTTTCCTCCCTTTCTGCTCTTTCTTCTTCTTCTCATTCTCCTCCTCCTCCTTCTTTTCCTTCTGCCTTCTTCTTTCTTCTTCTTCATCTTTTGTCTGGCATTGGTATCAGAGTAATCCTGGTCTTAAGGAATGAATTGGGGAGTATTCTCTTTAATTATTGGGAAAATTTTGAGAAGAATTGGTGTCATGTAAGATAGTTAAGGCACTATCTTAAAAATAGTGTCGGTTGGGCTATTACTGTGTCGTCATTTTTACTGTGTAGTAAGTGATCCTCCAAATTGTATTGCTTGCTTTAAAAAGTGAGACATTTCATAGGGTGCTTAGCTGTATCTTTTAAACTGCTGCCAGGTATGTCCTTCCTCTTGCACCTTCCAAAATCTGTATAACCTGGGGTTCAGCAAGGCTGTCAAAAGTTTTAAGGACTGATCCAATGAGTAACATTAAAGCTATGACTTCTACAAAATATGTGACTAAGAAGTTAGTTTCACTGACCCTCAAGTCAGTTTCTGGGAGTGTCCTTGTCAACAAATACCCCATAGGGTTCACAGTTGATATAAAAGGGACAGAGGAGGAAAAGAACGGGTAATTGGACTGAATGAAAGGAGAGAATGGGAGATGATGGCATGTAAAGAAGAGACAGGGAAGGAGACATATTACATGAAGCTGGCAAGCTAGAATCTTGCTGAAGGCTGCCAACACCTGCCTTCACTTATCTGCTGGACAGCAACTTTGATTGTTTTTAGTCAACCAACCCATCTGGATCACTTAATCCTAAAGCTTCTGGTATGTTACTAACTGCAAAAACTTTTAAAAGATTATTTTCAACATAGTGGCTTTGATGATAGCAGAATCTGTATTTTTTGTAGAAATATAGCAGTTATGCATATTGGGAGATTAATCAGAGTATTGTTTTTAATTATTCTGCTATTTATACCCATTCTTTAAAATGACAATCTTGATCTAAAAAAGTGATTTACTTATTTATATAACAATTTGAAAAATGTAGAAAAGAAGTTATAGAAAAGAGTTTTAAGGAAAAATTAGGAAGATCTCAGTTGTCTTTTTCTTTCTAGGATCTGTGGTTGTGGTTCTGGAGAATCTGGTTGTGCTGTGTGTGGATGTTGCAAAGCTTGTGCAAGAGAATTGGATGGTCAAGAGGCAAGACAAAGAGGAATTCTTGATGCAGTGAAAGAAATGATACCTTTAGATCTTCTTTTAGGTAATTTTGATTGATTATACTATACTACACTGAGTTGTCCTCAACTCGGTAAGTCTGACAGTTTAAACAATTTCTTTTAGATATATGTTAAAAAATTAAGATAATAATTAATGTATGTAACACTGCTCTTACATTAACTGACAATATGATATTATTTAAGGGATGAGATTCTTTTTTTTTTTTTTATGAGACTGAGTCTTGCTCTGTTGCCCAGGCTAGAGTTCCAGTGTCTTAATATCAGCTCAGTGCAACCTCTGCCTTCTGGGTTCAAGTGATTGTCCTGCCTCAGCCTCCCAAGTAGCTGGGATTACAGGCGCCCTGCAGCACGTTTAGCTAATTTTTGTGTTTTTAGTAGAGACGGGGTTTCACCATGTTGGCCAGGGTGGTCTTGAACTCCTGACCTCAGGTGATCCCCCACTTTGGCCTCCCAAAGTGCTGGGATTACAAGTATGGGCCTCCATGCCTAGCTGGAATGAGATTCTTTTTCCCTTTTTGGCTAAAAATTCTTACAGTAAAAATATTTCGTGTTTTAGGCAATGTTTTTGCTAGCTTTTACTTTCTTGAATTTTATGTAGTTCTGTCATAGCTATGATATAACATATATATTGTTGTTGTTATGTTTTTTTTGGCCAATCATCTAGCTGTCCCTGTGCCTGGGGTTAACATTGAAGAACACCTTCAGTTACGACAAGAAGAAAAACGGCAACGTGTAATCAGAAGGCACAGATTAGAGGAAGGAAGAGGTAAGATGTAGGTACAGAGAAAAAGTACATGAAAATCCACTTTCCTACCCTATTCTGAAACCACTGAAAAGTTTACACAGTAGGCTGATTTGGTAAGAAATCATTAAAATTAAAATTAGTAATATTCTGATGATTCATGAATATAATGTGAAAATATTCAGGGTATTCATACTTGTGCTAATAACATACATTTAAGGTATTTATAATTGTGCTAATAACATAAGTTTAATTAAGTAGGGTGTTTATGGCATAAGTCAACCATATTAAGAATTGTGCTGTCTGCCAAAAACAGCAACTTTTTAAAAATAGAAATTCTCACAATTTGTCCTTCACCCAGACTTTGGACTCATCTGTTTGACTGTGGAACAAAATTCAGTTTAGCCTTTTCATTTCTGTTTTCTTAATCATTTATTCTCATTATCATTTGGGCATAGTCCTGCTATGCTGTCCTCCAGTTCAGTGCAGAACTATGCTTTCATGTGTCTTTACAGGAAGAGTAAGATGGCAAGTCTGCAGGTTTTATTTGCAAAGATAGGTCTATTTTTTGTCTTTTCCTCATTGTTTATGATAATTTATTGGCTTAAAAATACATTTAACTGTGGTTACAATTGGTATTTGATACACAGAGACAAATATGCGTATTACTAAAGATTTTCTTGCTCAGTAGAATTTTTTTTTGTAGGATTAAAACAAGTCGTTATGGAGGTCTGTGATTTTATTCCTCCGCTAGGCAAAATTTTGATTACAAATGTTTACTGATATTGCATATTTTAAATACTTATTAGAAATGGCATGATATTTGATGTGTAAGATAAACCTTTTACCCATTTAGCCATCATTATACATTTTTTCTAGCTTTTCTTTTTGTTAATATATGGAATAAGTAGTAAAATGTATAATACACGTGGAGAATTCTAGTTTTATTAAACTCAAATTGTAAAACATATGCTTGGCACATGAAGAGTGTTCTTCATAGCATCTGATAAACGTTGTTGATCGAAAGGTGAATATTTACTATTATTTGGCTTTGCTTGCGTAATGTCCTTTAAAGAATATTTTAATGAGATTAACATAGATACTGTCAGTATTTACATTGTATAAGTATGTGGGAAAATTGCATGTTAAAGCTTTGTTTCTTATGAAACAGGGTAGAATTAAGTTATAAGTCTTTCTGACATGTGGTAATTAATAATTTTTTATGTTGATATAATTTGCTTAAGATTAGTTATCAGTGTATCTGTTTTTCTTTCTTTAGAAATATTAGGTTGAACGATATGAATGGACCTACAGAATGCAGATATTTCTTATGTTTAAACTACAATATAGCACATTCTTATATTTAATTATTCACGTTTAATTACTTGCCTAATGTAGTGTATCTTGTTACTGTTTTTCTCTTCCCTCTTAAAAAGGCTATTCTTCTCTGGGTATAGTGTATTTCTGCATATAGGAAATAAAGGAACATTGAATTGTGCATTGGTAATTTGACTTAACTTAGTGATTGCAGAATATTCTTTTGCCATTTATTTTTACATTTGACATTAACCTGTGAAACATTAATTGTACACCCCAACCCTTTAAAGTTAAAAAAAAAAATCCTCCACTAGTTAACTATTTAAAGAAATTACATTGTTGTATCTGACTTTCTAAAGATAGACTGAGGTTCTAGGCACTTAGTATATATTTTGTGACAAACAGGTTTCATTTGCAGTCCTAAATATATAGAACATCAGTAGACACACTATGTGCATATTGTTGGTACCCATACATTTTATCCTGACCTGATTTTTTGGTAGAACTCTTTCTTACATGTATCACCCTCCTTCATGTTTGTTGAAACGATACGTATAAATATCTTTTCTTGATGAGTGGAATCTTCATTATGGACCGCAATTATGGCTGTCCTTGCTTTCCATGGTACTGAAATTAACAAATTCATGTACATTGGAACCATGTCCTCCCTTTCACAGTCACCACAGTTACCTAGAATCATGCAAAAGGAGGACAGAGTTCCCATATACCTATTTTTCAGTTAATGCAGCACTATGCAAAGTGATGCCTGCTTGTATATTTTATTTTTTATTTTTATTTTATTTACTTTTTTTTTTTGAGTTAGAATTTTGCTCTTGTTGCCCAGGCTGGAGTGCAATGGCGCTATCTCAGCTCACCACAACCTCTGCCCCTTCAGGTTCAAGCTATTCTCCTGCCTCAACCTCTCGAGTAGCTGGGATTACAGGCTCCCACTACCATGCCTGGCTAATGTTTGTATTTTTAGTAGAGGCAGGGTTTCACCATGTTGGCCAGGCTGCTCTTGAACTCCTGACCTCAAATGATACACCCACCTTAACCTCCCAAAGTGCTGGGATTACAGGTGTGAGCCACTGCACCTGGCCTGTTTTATTTTAAACCAACAGTTTTGCATTTGGACAAGAATTCAAACTATGTATTCATTTAAAAAAAATTAAACTTCAGAATCATTCAGTGACTTTGGAAATCCTTATACTGTACTAAATAATTTTAAAACTCTTCTGATATGACACTTTAATGATTTTATCTTTGTATTATTCTTAGTACTTTATTAAGCAATTTTATTGAAAAACAGATTTTCAAAAGAAAACAAAATTAGATGAATATGATATACCCACACTCCCGTAGGGATAAAACAAGAAAGATAAATACGAAAGTATTAACAATGCTTTTTCCTGACAGGTGAGTTTAAAGATGCTTTTTTATATTCTTCTTTACAATTTGTTTCCTAAATATTCTCCAATAAGCATATTACTGTATAATCAGAGTAAGAGTTATATTTTACAACTTAACCCATTTTTAAAAAAATACTGATTAGGTTTAAGGCATCTATACTTTACTTACCTTTGCTTTTTAAAAAATATTTTTATTTTAATTGGATGGAGGAATCCCTTTCGGGTGATGTGTTTTTCATTAGTTGAGGGACATGATTCTCAAAGTGGTCTCAAAAGGACCAGCATCACTTGGGTGCTTATTAGAAGTAGCAGCTCTCAGGCCCCACTCTAGATCTCTACTGAACAAAAACTGGGAGAATACAGCCAGTATTCATCAGAATACAGGTGATTCTGATGGTCCCAAAGTGTGAGACATACTGCGCTAGGACAATGCTGTTTGCAGTTTGTTCCATTGACCTTCTGCATCAGAATCACCTGGACTTAATGAGTCAGAATTTCTGGGTCAAGGGCCTTAGAAACCGATATGAGTCACTTGCAGTGTTCTCTAGCACTATGCTAGAAAAAATTGTCTTGGCTTTGCTCTCATGAGGAATAGAAATGTCAAATAAAATTTTAGTGTTCCAGCTGCCATGCATACGTGACTTTTATTTCTTTGGCCTGTTGATACTTTTTAGAAACTAGCAATTTAGTAATATGTTTGCAATTATACTTACTAGTAATTGGCTTTTACATGTGTTAACATTTAAGAATTTAAGAATTAGATTGTGTTAGATTATTTTACTTGACTTTTCTATCTCATTTGCCAAGTCTGAGTTAAGTTTTTCATAGTTGATCAGAATTTTGGGCCCTAGTTCTTTTTTTTTTTTTTTGGAGACGTAGTCTCACTCTGTTTCCCAGGCTGGAATGCAGTGGCACAATCTTGGCTCACTGCAACCTCTGCCTCCTGTTTTCATGTGATTCTCCTGCCTCAGCTTCCCCAGTAGCTGGGATTACAGGTGTGCAACACCACACCGGCCTAATTTTTATGTTTTTAGTAGAGATGGGGTTTTACCATGTTGGCCAGGCTGGTCTCAAACTCCTGACACGACGTGATCTGGCTGCTTCAGCCTCCAAAAGTGCCGGGATTACAGGCAAGAGCCACTGCATCCAGCCTGGTCCCTGGTTCTTATACTAAAGCCTTACTCAGTCAGCTTGAGGCCTATTGATGTAGTTTAGTTACTGTTTTATGACACCAAGTCTCCTATAATGGAATGTGCTATTGTAACCCAAAAAAGCAATGTTATTACTGCTTTTTCCTAAATTTTGAACTTTGTCTTTAATTTTAAATCTTTGTGCTATTAATATTCTAGAAAAATTTTTCTTCAATTTATCTTTTTAGGTAGTAATAGTATTCATTTACAGATTTTAGTTCAATGGTTTGTGATAATTTGTCTTTAGATTATATTGGGTTGATTTATGTATTAATTTAACTGTGTAAGTGAAGTACTTATTCCTGAAATTCTTAAGTAGAGCTCTTGAAGTTATTGGAAGAACTACTGAATGATTATATCAGTGATTTCATCTTTATATTCCTTTTCAGCACTGTGTTGCGTAAGGAAAATTAAACTCCAATAATGTTAACTTTTTCTTCTTTCTTCTAAGTATCCAAGTTTCATAATCGGGAGCTGTGGATGGGCTAAACCCATGTCCTGGCTTACCTGGGAGAGTCACATTTTATAGATGTCCAGGCATATTTCTTGAAAGTTCACTTTTTTACTCTCAGTAGAGTCTCATTTGGGTAGTAAGTTATATGGTTAGCCACACTATACAGTATGGTGGTTAAGAGCATCTTTACTGAAGTTATTAGACTTGGGATCAAATCCTGGCTTCTTGAGTTTTACCACCTGTGTATAACCTTGGAAATTTAATCACCTTGAACATCAGTTTTCTTACTGTCAAAATGGGGATAACTGTACCTACCTAAGGATGTTAATGAGGATTAAGTGATGTACATGGAAGTGCCTAACATGGAATAATCCCTAAAAAATTATTTGGTGGTGACCATGGTGGTGGTGGTAGGCTATTTAGTAGTTTATACTTCTCTTTAAGCTTGATTCTCTTTCAGCTCTGGCCTTGCCTTAATTGCTTTTTTTACAACATTTGGATGCTAATCACAAAACTTTGATTATTATTGGGAAAAATCCCCAACAGCTTTTCTAGAATGAAATATTCAACTTTCATGGGAAAAAATTAGTTACAAATCAAATACAAATTTATTAAAGCCTCCTATTTCAAAGTGATTGAGTTGATATTGCTATTAATTTTTGAGCCCCTAAAACCATTATGGTTTTCTTGATTTGACACATCAAATCCATTATTAGCTGATATTCCAGTGGCACATAAAAGTCTCTTTTTAAATTAAAATATTATATGAAGCATTTAGAGAATATAAGTCAGAAAAAATAGGTTAGTATATTTCTTTATACAAAGACAACCATTAGTATAATTTTGGTATAATTTCTTATACTTTTTTGCTTACTTTATATAATTTCATACTATGATACATATTGGTGTCCTGTTTTTATTCCCTTTAATATTATATCACAAAAGTGATTTAATACCATATTAAAGTAATACAGGAATTTAGGTCAAGGTTTTGCATAAGCCTATTCCTTAATTCAATTATTGTTTTTATTTCATTGTGATCTTCTAAACAAGTTTTACTTATTTCCAGTTATATCATTGACTGAATTTTGTTTTATATTTTTGCTTAGTGTTATAATACATATATTTTTATATTTTGCTATTATTTTACCCCCACCTTTCCATTTCCACTCCCCCACCAAGCAAATGATGTTAATAGTCTAACATCTCACTCTATTAAAATATAGTCATGTACAGATACCTACATATATGTGAAAGTGTAGAAATATGTTTCTTTACAAAAGTAGTATTATGTATACATTTGCAACATCTTTTTCTCATGTTACAGTACAAGGTGAACACACACTAGAGGAGGTCAGTAAATGTGTATTTACCACATTCTATACAGTAACTACCTAATATCATAATATGGTTATACCATAGTTTATGCAGCCATTATTTTGTTGATGGGCATTCAGGTTATTTTAGATTTTTTGGGCTTTACTATAATAAATATTCTTAAACTCAGAGCTACATATTAGTGTTTATATAGTAGAACTTTCCCAAAATAGAATGTGTGAGGCAGAGAGTATATCTGTTTTACATTTTAACAGATAATTCACATTGTTTTAAAAATGTTATAGGAATTTATACTCTCTAGACTAACACATAAAAGTGATGTTTTCCTCTAGCATCACCTGTATTAGTTATTCTTTTATTTTTTTGTAGAGACAGGGTCTTGCTGTGTTGCCCAGGATGGCATCAAACTACAGGGCTTAAGTGATCCTCCTGCCTTAGCCTCCTGAGTAGCTGAAAATACAGGCATGTGCCACCACACCTGGGTTTAGTTATTCTTTTTAATTCTTGGAAAACTGGTGAATAATGTTATCTCATTATTTATTTAAATAACACAAAATCATTTTCTGTGTAAAAATTTTTTATAAATCTCATTTTGATAGCTATATATTATTCCATTGAGTAAATGTATTATCATTTTTAATTAATTGTTTTTATTTAGGTATTTTTTAAATGTTTACTATAATGAATAAAGTTATAGTAAACACCTTTGAGGTGAAACCCTTTTAAAAAACATTTTAGAGTTTTCTTTAGGATAGATTTCTAGAGTGTAGTTACTAGGCCAAAGGATAATAATTTTTAAGATCTTGAAATGTGTCACCAATAGCTTTCTAAAAGGCCTGTACCATTTAACACTGCCACTTATTCCATGCTTTCTGCCTACCTGCCTGTGGTTGGACTCTGAATTACCCATTGTCTACACATTTGTGTAGCTTCTTAACCTCTAAACCTGGTTATCTCATACCCCTATTTTATTCACTCCTCTTTCAATGAAAGAAATAAACCACCAATTTCTATTTATTCAGCCCTCTTAATTCTTTAATAGCTTTTGAATGTCTGCTTTTCAGAATCTCACTGTTTGCTTAGCTGAGGCCTCTTCCCTTCTTTGCCTGAATGACAGCAAAAAGCCTTTAACTGGCCTTACCTCCACTAAGCCATTAGTCACCTTCCAGAATATTCGTTCTGCAATACAGATCACATCAAAGCACTTCTCTGTTTAAAACCAGAAGGCTATTCACAGTCCTTAGGATGAAGGGTGTGCTTTTATCTCTACAGCCTCATCTCTCTCTATTCTCATTTCTTTTGTCTACTTTTTTAATTCCCTATCTCTGAACATTTATACTACTTGCTACGTCCTTTATTCAACCTCATCTTATGTGATGTTTTCTTCTATCTCTATATTCTCTACCTTCCCACCTTCAAGTTTTGTTAGCTCCTCTTCCAGTGTCTGCGTGCTTTTTTCATCATAGTAGACTGTCATAATTTCTTGTTTAGTTGTGTGTAAACCCTCTCTCCCCTCATTAGAATGTGAGCTTCTTGAAGCAGAGGTTGTATCTTGTTTATCAAGGTTCTCAGGACTTCACATTGTACCTATTGGTACCATGATTTGTAGTATGTCTTGATGACTAACTGAAAGCGGTTTAGGGACTTATCTTTAGAATGAAATTTTATGGTATAAAAAGGTTTTAATTATCTGGGTTTTTTTTTTTTTTTTTTGCATACCTCTCCAAACAAATTTTCCAAGACTTTTGCTCCATCACATATACTCTGTAAAAGTCAGCTATGTGTGTTTTTAATGACTATACAATATTGTTTATCATCTTTATGCTTTTTTAAAATCTTCATTTATATCTGATTCCTTTTAACTGGAATGCCCTCTCTTCCTTTCCTTTTGTCTTGTTAAACTTTTTGTCGTTCTTTGAAACCTCACTGATTCTCTAGAGTTTATTTAATATCTTTCATCTTTCAGGACGTAATGTATAGAGACTTCTTTTATAGCATTTATTGTAATATTTCATAGTTTTTGTTTTTATTTCTCTTTTCCCTAGTGGACTGAGTTCCAGTGAGACTGATATCTTTGTCATTATATTCATTTCATTTAGTGTCTTCTAGATAAAAGATAATCAAAATGATTGGTGAATAAATTAGTAACAACTATATTTGAAGAAACATTATTTTAGCTCATGGGATACAATAGTATTTTAGAGCCCTATCACTTCAAATTTTAGACATGATTGCCCCCAGGCCTTCTTGATTTATAAATCAAAAGATTCTAAAAAGATTGAATTTAGCAAGACACCAAATGGGTGTAATGTATTTTAATGGGGAGAAACAATATTGCAGGCAGATCATAGAAATCAGAAAATGATAATACAGCTTAATATTACCTTAATATCTATAACTTTTTTATATAGTTGAAAATACTTTTTATTGTAATTTATACTTCTGCATTGTAACAATTGAGAAATAATGCGTGCTAAGAAAATAAGACATTTTGTTCATATTTGAAATATCAATTTTACTACATTTTAGAAACTGAGGCCGGGCATGGTGGCTCACGCCTGTAATCCCAGCACTTTGGGAGGCCGAGGTGGGTGGATCACGAGGTCAAGAGATTGAGACCATCCTGGCCAACATGGTGCTCTACTAAAAATACAAAAAAAAAAAAAATTATCTGGGCATGGTGGTGCATGCCTGTAGTCCCAGCTACTCGGGAGGCTGAGGCAGGAGAATTGCTTGAACTTGGGAGGCAGAGGTAGCAGGGAGCAAGATTGCGTCATCGTACTCCAGCCTGGCGACAAAGTGAGACTCTGTCTCAAAAAAAAAAAAGAAAAAAGAAATGGAACCCAATTTGTATAACCTTAGCTTGTACATGATTGGTACTGCATTATTGGGAAATAATACTTACTCCTCATTAGCATGTTTCTATCTGTCATAATCATAGAATATGTTATTCTTGGTTTTTCATACCATTTCAGCTATTTGCATTTTTGTTTATATTTAGAAACATAATTGAAATATGATTTCTTTACCCACTTGTTAAATTTAATGAAGGGTACTTTGGTATTTAATTTGACATTTATGAAATCGTATTAGAGGGCAATAGCCTCAATTTGTCCCATCATTAGAAAAATTAATTAAACTGAAGATCAGTGAAGAATCATGAAAAAACTTGTTTTAATTGAAAATATACATTGCTTAGTGTCATAATTCCCGTTTCAGTTCATGGTAACCTGTCAAATTTAGAGTGTTTTCAAATTTGAAGGCATTTTTGATGTTGTTAAAACTCAAGAAAACTATAGTTCTAATGCGTAAGAAAAAACGTAAAATTTTAAGTTATAACTTAAATTTATTTTTCTTTTCAAGGTAAATGTTAATGGGAAAAGTGATTTATTTTATGAAAATTAATTTGGCTGTAGATTTTTTTCCTTAAATGTCATATTAGTGAAAAGAACTATAATCTGTATGGGTATGAATTTGTATACTTATATATATGTATGTAGTGATACTTTAGAAGTAAATGATTTGATGAAAGATGTTTCCAAAATGTTATTATGTTATTTGGGTTAGGTGCCCTCTTTGCCATCAATATAAAGCCCAGACTTTCTCTCTCTCTTTCTCCCACCACCGCCCCCCACCCCCCACCACTGTGTGTGTGTGTGGGGGGGGTGTGTTTATACATATATCTATATGTAGATTATAGACATTTGTTTTGTTTTTGATCATCTGGTTTTCTTAACCTCTATTATGGCATGTAGTAAAATCAGTAATGTTTTTATTTTGGTTTTGTAGCAAGATTAATACAGACATTAAACCTGGAATACCTTATTAAAACTTAATGATTAATTTAAAAATTAGTTGGTTTTTATGTTTCAGTGGGAAAGATATTTGTCTTCAGTGCATACATGGTTTACCGACTTTGAATATCTGTGATATTAAAAAGTATTTGTAAGATGATTTATTTAAATTGAACTTCTGATTATTTGAGACCATTAGTAACTACTCAATAATTTTATAAGTATAAAGGATTGGATTTGTACTTTGTAAACTATATTTAAGATATTAACTTTTATGTGAAATGGTGAATAGGTTATGGGTGGGAGTGGGGGGCTGGAGTGGGGAAATTGGAAGCAAAGTATAATGTCCAAAACCGTTAAGAATAAATTTTTATGTTTTTTAGTTTGAATTATTTTTGTACATTATAGTGTTTTCATTTTGTGAGTTTTTCTATGCACATACAAAATGTTTCTCCTCAGGCCCCCTTGTATTTGCTGGTCCTATTTTTATGAACCATCGAGAACAGGCTCTAGCCAGACTCAGATCCCATCCAGCACAGCTAAAGCATAAACGGGACAAGCACAAAGGTATTTGGTCTTCCTTATCACCTAGGTGGGATACTTTCCCAATTTCTTCCACTCATTTGAATTTTGTCTCTGGGAAAATGCACAAACCTGATTCTTCTACTTTGCTTCTATCATTACGATGCAGCCTGAGGAGAAAGAACATGCTGAAAGTGGTACCATTTGTCAGTGACTGTCATGCTTCTTGTTTCATTTGTTTGGTTAGCTTTAATAAAGGAGGCATTTTACAGTGTATCTTTTTCTTTTCCATTTCTCTTCAAATTTCAAAAAGTTAAGGGAAGGTAAAATAATTATTGCTTTCTATCTTATATCTTTTGTTATTTGCTCTTTAATGACTGATCTGGTATTTTACAGTTCTTTTTTGATTGCTATTTATATGCTTCAGGATAAACAAAATTACTAAATTCAGTATATTAAATGGTAATAAGACTGCCATTACACTTTTTCACTGTTTATTAAGTTTATATATACAACAAATGAATATACAAATATTTGATGTTTGCGGGTTAAGTAGAGATACGTGCAAGCAAAGCACAAATCATGTTGACTGTCTATAGTCCCCAGCAGTGGTCAGAGGGCCATCCTAGTCTGTGAGGGAGTAGCAATCTAGCTTAGTGTTGCTCTTTGAGATCTCAGAGTTCTTGGTTATTAAATATATTCTTAAAGCATGCTTATTTTCTTATAAGCCACAAAGTGTGGGTCAACTAAGATCAGGAAAGAATTTAATACAATGAATTTATAAATTTATATAAAAATTTTGCCTTGAATCATGGCCTTTGAACCAGTCCTCCTCCTTGGCTAGCACAGCTTAAAATTGCCATTTTCTTAAATGCCTAAGATAGGTCTTGCAAAACAGAATAGGAAGTTTTAAAAACATGTTTACCATATAGACAAATTAATCTAATTAATGTTTGGATCTTTCTCTTTTTTTTTTTGCTGCAAAACTGTCATAGTCTAATTTTTAAAAATTTTCATAGATATATAGTTTAATAATCAACTTGATTTTTATTTACCTCTTTCAGTCTGTCAGTTTGCCAATCAGAACAAAAACCCAAACAAAATAGACAAAACTCATCTTTAGTAAAGGTATAAATAGAGCACAGCTTAAGATATATTCTGCAGAAATAAAAATAGAGTGTTTTAAATCTAATGCAATTAACCACAGTAAAATTTGTGATTGTTTTATTTACTGAGTGCTTTAACAATGCCATAAGTATTTAAGGAATTTTCAACCTGAGAAAGCTGATTCCAAAAAGATAAGATATATATGTAAGGAATGATATTTGGGGGGGCGGGGGGTTGCAGTGAAATTGTTATTGCCAGAATGTCTGATCTCTTATGATTTCTACTATGTCACAATTAGAACATATTTTTTCAGTTTCTTTTTTCCCCCAATTATATGAAAGTGAAGTTTTCCCAATAGTTTACCTGAGGTTAAATATTCACATTTCATGAAACAGTTTAAAACCTTTTCAGCTCCATGTCAGTATCTCATGGACAAGTATCTTTACCTTTTCCAGATTTTTAAATGAAATGTTAAATGAAGACTAAGGTTGCAGATTTAAAGCAGACCTTTCACAATGTCACATAATGATTGGCTATAGAATTTATTCAGTGAGGCTGGGTACAGTGGCTCATGCTGTAATCGCAGCACTTTGGAAGGCTGAGAGGGGCAGATCATTTGAGGTCAGGAGTTCGAGACCACCCTGGCTAACATGGTGAAACTCCATCTCTACTAAAAATACAAATGATAATAATAATAAGCCTGGCGAAGTGGCACATGTCTATAATCCCAGCTACTCAGGAAGCTGAGGCAGGAGCACAATAATCACTTGAACCCTGGGAGGCAGAGGTTGCAGTGAAAAAGCAAATTATTCAATAGTAGCCTTCAATTTTGTTTGTCATGGGGTTACTTTATAAAAAGTTTCTTTGTATACTTGTGGCAACCACTTTTTAAGGACCTACTTTGTAATATCACAGTGTAGGACCAGATTTTATTGGATTTTATGATTTCATAGAGTGAGATAGTTCTATCTTTTTACTCCTCAAACTTACAGTGCAAATAATAATTTATCAAATGTTGCCCTGTTTTTGTAAAGAGTATTAATTTACTACTCACTAATTTCTTTCCAGCAACTAACCATTTACACTCACTGTCCTGTCATTTAATCATCTCTCCATTCACTGCTTTTACTCATACATGTTGAACACCCCTAATTTGAAAATTTGAAATGCTCCTAGATTTGAAACTTTTTGAGCACCAACACAAAGCCCCCAAATGGGAAATTCCACACCTGACCTCCTGTGACAGGTTGCACTCCAAGCTCACAGCTTATTCAGTGTCCTTGAGGGAAAAACAGTCCTCTCAGCCCCCTTCAGATGTGATAAAACTTTTCCATGCACAGCATGATGGTGATTGCAAACAATCACAGTTTGTCTACATAGGTGGCTGAGGTACCTTTGCTTTCTGATACTTCAGGGTATACAAATTTTCATGCACCAAATTATTTAAAATAGTGCATAAAATTATCTTTAGGCTATGTGAATAATGTGTATATGAAATATCAATGAATTACATGTTTAGACTTGGGTCCCATCCCCAAGATATCTCATTACATATATGCAAATATTCCAAAATTTGAAAAAAATTTGAAATATTCCAAAATTTGAAAAAAATTCCAAATATTCCAAAATTTGAAAAAAATTCAAAATCCAAAACACTTCTGGTCCCAAGCATTTCGAATAAGGATGCTCAACATGTACATATTTTCATAGTCTTTTAACAAGTATTTTTCTATATATCTTTTTCTCTTCACCTTACCCAGTTTATCTTCTAGTTTATCTGCTGAGAAGTTCATGGTATTGATTGCTATGTTCTATCTTACATTTAATTATGTTGGTACAAATTATAGGATGATGATTAAATTTTTTTAGACTGTGACTTTTTTGTGAGGATGTATGGAGAGTAAGAACTGTGGATTTATTGTTAACAGGAGTAAGTTCTAAGATGGAAAGTTAAGAGAACTGGGTGATTGGAGAAAATTCAGAGAAGGTCACAGAATTTATCCTATATAGGCAGATATTGATAAAGGCAAAATGAATATATAGACTGAATCAATAAGTAAAATCCCATATTAAATATAGTAAATTATTCTAAAATGTGTTCATAAGCTATATTTGAAATAGATAACTGAATTAACATTTGTTTCAGCTATTCGGTACCTTACATAGAAAAACATGTTAGATAGTATACGTAGTTAGGAACATCTGAATAGTTTTAGAGATAGTCCTAATATCTATTTTAAAATGACTGATGTGAAAATCCAAAAGCACACTGATCAACATCTGCGTCTGTTTTACACTACTTTCTGTTTGGAAATGGTATGATGTGATGAAAATATTATAGCCTTTGGAATTAGGCCTCAGTTCTGTTTCTAAATTTGTCATTTACTAGAACTACATGACTATGCAAATATCTTAATCTCGTTGGCTTCAGTTTTCTTATTTTAAAAATAAAATCAGTAATTCTTAACTGATTGTGTTGCTGTGACGTTTAAAATATATGTGTGTAGTCTTTGCACACACACATATATAGTCTTTGCACATACAGATCCTCCGTGAGTACTAGCTTTAATATTTTGAATCAAATTTTTTATTTTCTCTTTCAGAATTATCTTAAAGGTACACTATTTGAAATTTATTAAATGCATAGTTTATTTTTACAAAAGATTTAAGGTTTTAACCATTTGGTGGTGGTAAAATGCATAAGCCTTATTTATGGTTAAACTGCAAATTTGTTCTACCTTTTATGGTTTTGGGCTGGTTACTTAATCCCTTAACCATTCAAGCCTTAATTTTTTTCATCTGTAGAATGAATAAGAATACCTATGTCATGGGATTGCTGTATTCATTAAAGAAAGCAACAATAGTAAATATTGATTGAGCATTTTTCATATATCATTTTACTTAATTCTCATAGCAACCTGGTGAGTTATATACCATTGTTGCTTTATTATAGATAGGAAAGCTAAGACCAAAAGGTCCATTGTCCAATTGTCTTACAACTAGCAAATGGTAGAGCCAAGATTCCAGTCCAAGTTCTTAGGTTCCAATATCCCAAGCACTCATCCACTGTGGTGTTTAATCGTTTACAGTGTTCAGTTGGCACACAGCAAGTGCTTAGTATATTGCAGCTACTTTTATCCTCGCTGATTTGTTTTAATGATTTTGCTTAAAGTACTCATTGTGATCTGTGATAGTTTCTGTGATATGCATGATTGTAGGATTACCCTCTGAAAGTATAGATTTTAATAAAAATTAAAATTAGATGTTAGAGTCCCTTAGATACTGAACCCTCTTTTTTGTCTGTTATGCAAATATGCATGTGTAATTGTATATAATGTGTATATACATCCAATATTTTAGTTACATAGTTGCCAAGGCTTTGTAGCTATTGTAGTTTCAATATTACATGGTCCACACCCACACACACTCACACCACATTTATCTTAGGGAAAGTACAGATGTGTTCATACATAAATGGCCAATTATAAGATTATTCACACCTGTCAATTTTTTATTGACAGATAATGTGTAATTTTTATATAGATCTAAGCTTAGGTCTTATTGCTGCTGATTAACACTTAATAATGAGCTTGAACAGATTTCATATGTGTGTGTGTGTGTGTGTGTGTGTGTGAGAGAGAGAGAGACAGGGTCTCACTCTATCACCTAGGCTAGAGTACAGTGGCACGATTACAGTTCACTGCAGCCTTGACCTCTGGGGCTCAGGTGATTCTCCCACCTCAGCTACCCAAGTAGCTGGGACTACAGGTGTTCACCACCACACCCAGCTAGTTTTTTGTATTTTTAGTAGAGACAGGGTTTTGCCACCTTGCCCAGGCTGGTCTTGAACTCCTAGGCTCAAGCAATCTGCCCTTCTTGACCTCCCAAAGCCCTGAGGTTACAGGTGTGAACTACCATGCTCGACTTGAGCAGAATTAATCTGGCAGAATTCACTTGCTGGTTCTTAAATTTGCACTAAATTTTTGGCCACTTATTAAGGGCCTTTTTTCTTTGACAAACTTTGATTAATGTCTAAGTTATAGGAATTTAACTCAGTTTTTTGACACCAAATACCATATGTATGTGTGTGTGTGTGTATATATATATTTTTTCTGATACTGCTGCTAATGATTAAGACCCTCATCTCAGTTTTTTTATTTGTAAGATTTTTACCATCTATAATAATTGAGAAGTTGTTTTGTACAGATGCAGTTTGTTTCAGTGAACAAAATGTTTCTAGTATTATTTTGACCTCTAAATAATAGCTGCTACTCTTTTAGTCATTGTGGTTTTACTGAGTAAATTACCAATCTTTTTAAAAATCTCCTTCCCTGATGCTATGTCTCTATTGTGGGATTTATGCCTATATTTAATCTCCTACTCAAGGGAGGAGACAAAATGCTAAATTCAAAGGTAATACCTTCTAATTAGGTATCAATACATTTATGTAAAGTGGAATGATACTTGAAATGTTTGATTAAGTCTGGCAGAATCATATGAACACAATGTGTTTTATGTGTTAAATCACATTTGGTTTTAATTAGACATTTTTACCAATTGAGATAAAGCTGTAAAATTTCTTTACATCTAACATCTTATTAAATAGCATTTGGAAGATACGTATTTGTGTGTGTGTGTAGGCCTTTGCATAAATTTTAACATTCCACTATCTTTCCAACATGAGGAGGCTTTGAACTGAGTATATTTTATTTTGGATGGAGTGAAACTAAATGTTGTGATTTTTTTTTTCTTTTTAGCCCATCCATTCTTTGGTTTAATTTGGCAAACCCACATTAGATAATTTAGCAGAAGAGGAATCATATTCTTCATCCTATTATAGTAAAACCTCTCACTAATTCTGAATTTATGATACTTGAGATGCAGTATTTGTGATCTTTTTTGAGTAAAAAATTCAAAATAATTTCTTCCTCTGAATTTTCAGGGTCATACTTATAAGGGGAAACCTGTCTAAAATCACTAGCTTTTCAAACCAAGGGCTCAAGAAATGAAGGATTCCTTCAACGTGCCTTCAACCTCTGGGTCCAGCAGTTAATTCTTGTATGTTAAAGGACTTTTATGTTTATGGTACATTTTAAATGTAATCTTGGCCTATTTTGAAATATAATGTAGGTAACCACACTCTATTTATTGTAGCATTTAGTTTAATCTGTAATCTGTACTGCTTGAAGGTAACAAAACTGAATTTTTACCTCAGTGTTCTGTATGATTAAAACTTTTCCAGTAAGCCACACAGGCCTACCTGTTCTCTGTTATTCCGAATTAGTGAGATTTTACTGTGCTGGTGTCATAAAGAGTTTTAAGGTTTTCGAAATCATAGTCATTTAGTTATGGAAAGGAAAGTAATAATGTAGGTGGGTTTTGTTTCACCTGGATGTTACCAAAGGTTAGGTAAACAAAGAATAAAGTAAACACAAAATGATTTAATATTATTCTGTTTAACGTTCTAAAATGCACAATGAAAATACAGAATTAAAAGTGTGTGTCTGTAGATTGACATACATATCTTCATATAATACACACTTCTTTAGAGTTGCTATACCACTCGAGAGTGGTCTAGACTAGTTGAACTTGTGAAATTCCTTCCAGATATACATTCATTCTGTGTGCAAGGAATTTGAATCTTGATGATATAAAGGTCATATGTTAGTGATGTATAGGAAAAGTACATTGTGATTAGGAAAAGTAAGTTGTTGTTATTTACACATTCCAAACAAATATTTTTATATTCTGGAATGTCGTTTTTGATGCTGTGATTAGATTGCTGGAAAATTTGAAGTTGGATTGCAAAAACCAGGGGTAGAGAAAGGCTTAAAGCAAGCTAAATGGAAGAAATTATAAGAAGGGAGGAGGAAAGAAGGAATGAAAGCAGAAAAAAGGTTTGGTGGTTGGGGATAGGGAGAAAACCACAAAGCAATATGGCTTAAGGTGATGGTGGCACAGGAAACATGAATGAGAATAGGCCATTGAACTGCAATATATTGAATAAAGCTCTTTGGTCTTTATACATTTTTAAAAGTTCAGTTGAGTTTTGCAATACTGGTGGACAGTGTAGCCTTTCTAAGATCTGTTTAGGAAATCTAAGTCACTTGTGAATCCATTAGCAATTTTTTGAAAACAGCTAGTACTAACAATATCACTAAGTTTAAAATAATTGTTAAATGACTTTGCATGCAGTAATTTTTTATGCAAACTAAATTTTTCCATATAAACTGTTACATTCTAAATTTTGATATTTCTGTAACTTAATTACCCATTTATTATATAAGGTTTTATCCATAACCAGATCTTATCTCTGTTTTTATTAATTTAGTGATATTTGCAAACAGAAGTATATAGCCTGTCTTTTCAAAATTGCTTCTTTGCAGGTAGATTCTTGATCTATCACTTCTAACAGCTGCAGATTCTTCTTGCTTGTTCTTTTAACATTTTTCTCTTGTTCTTCCATAATAAACTGATTTAAATTTTTATTTTGAAGTTGAATAATGGCTTAATTATTCATAATTCACAAATTATAACACTTACAGATGGAAGTGGAGAAAGAGGAGAAAAGGATGCAAGCAAAATCACAACGTACCCTCCAGGCTCTGTGCGATTTGACTGTGAGCTCCGGGCAGTCCAAGTCAGCTGTGGATTTCACCATTCAGGTAGCAGCTGGAACTTTAGGGTATAACTGCATTTTTACAATTGTGCTAAATAACTTATTTGTTCAGATTTGACGGACATAGCCTGTTAACTCTGTGTTAAAAGCTATAGTGTGACAGTCTCCCAAATCTGTAAGAGCTTTGTGTTTATTGCAGTGTCTCTTTAAACAACTGTGACATGATGGAACAGGTACTTGTCTAGAGAGCTAACTTCTAGTCTGTTTTACTATGGACTTCTTTTATAATTCAAGAAATTCTGGAAGATGAAATAATCCCTTAAATCTCTTTCAATTCTAGAATGCTGTGATATTTGTAACATGTTCTCATATTTTGTTAATGTGCAGTGATAAATATGTGTCAATAAATTTACTTTCTTACAAGGTAGAAAATAACTAAATTCTTAGTAAATTATTGGCATTTGGATTATCCTGTGCTGTACCATTCAACCTTTATAAAAATGAAAAATGTTAAATTCCTACCTTGAAGATTATTTGATAAGGCATTAACAGACATTAAAGTTCTGCCTTTTCATTGATGTTGTATATAATTGTGCAGACCTCCTATCCTAGATAAAACAATATTTTATATGTGGTTACTGATTATTAAGAAGATTTTACAGTTGACCTGAACCAGTATGTGTTACTAAGAATTGTTATTATATATCATTTGTAAGAGTTTTAAAGTATGTATTATGAAAAAATTATACATTTATATGACTTACAAAAATACTTTGTAGAACTAAAATTATATTTATTTCTCATTAAATATAAATTATTCTACCAGTTACCTATTTTTAATGGTGCTATAAATCTTAAATAGTAAAAATTACACTGCTTTCAATATAGTTGTAATAGAAATGTAAAATGCATATAATGAAAAAATAAAGCTATGTGTTTTGGTTTCAGTGGTTTTAATGGAAAATGGAGATGTCTATACATTTGGTTATGGGCAGCATGGGCAGCTAGGACATGGAGATGTCAACTCCAGGTACTGGCTAACTTTTCATTTGAAGATCTGGGGTTTTTTTCCCTCTTTTTTCTTTTCCTTCTTTTTTCTTTTTTTCTCTCTTTTTAAATATGCATTTCTAGAATTAAAATATTATGCCACTGCTTTGCAAAGTGTGGCCCATGAATTATTGGTGGGTTTCTGATTTTGTGGTTGAGTGCTTTTGTGGAGATAAAGGACTTTGTAGTTTCAGGAGAAAAGTCGATACATATTTTAAATATGGAGGTGATTATGGTTATCACAAAATATTACTATATTCTTAGCAATTATCTTTTTAAAGGCTGTGCATGGTAATAGAAAAGACAGTGAATTGTGTTTTTTAAAAAGTCAGCAGTGGATTCAATCATGTTCCTGATGTCTGTTTTGAATTTTTCATCTAATACCATGCAGTCATTGAAGCTTTTAAATAATTTTTGGACAGGACCTATTAGTCTCTCTGATGAACTATTTTGACTTATTGCAAATAGTAAAGAATTAATTATAGTAGAGAGACTGGTAGTCACTTCGTAATATCCCTACTTCATTTGGTAGTGGAGTTTTAGTTTGTGACATGATCATGCAGCTAAAGATTACCTTTCCCAGCCTCCATTGCAGCAGGATGTGGCCATGTGAACCTAAGTGATAGGTGCCACTTTGGAATCTTTCTGTTAAAGGGAAAGGGCGTACCTCTCCATTTTCCCTTCTCCCCTCCCAACTTGCTGGCTGGAATGAATATGTGGTAGCAGAAACTAAAGAAGTTATCATAGAGATGATTAGTTGTAGACTGTGTATTGAGAATGGCAGAAGTTTAAGAAGAATAGCCTGGGTCCCTGACACTATGAACTGCCCCCATCAGCTTCTTACAGTTGCATGCTACTTGCCTGAGAAACGTCTATCTTGGAAGTCCCTCTTACTTTGTCTTTCATTACAGCAGCCAAGTTTGTATTCTATGTAATGCAGTCAGAATACTTTTGGTCAAAAGCAACAGAAAATTTATCTTTATTAGTTCAAGTCTTCCAGAAAGCAGATGCCAAGACAGGATTAGATGCGCAAAGAATTTATTAGGGGAAAACACCTGTGAGAGAGATAAAGGGGAAAAGGGCTAGCACAGACAGGGAAGGCCTTCAGATACGATGTAGGTTTGATGCCTATGAAAGGAGAAAGGGAGAAATTGGGTAGGAGGAGTCTAGATTACAGCATAGCAATAAGAGAGTTTTAGCCAGACCAGTGGTGTGTCCCAAAGCCGAGGATACCTTTGGAAGGGTCCTGCATTGGGCAGGAATAGATCAGTGTTCATACCTTCACCATGCTCAGGCACAGCTGGTAGCACCCTAGGGGACGAATGTCCTCATGTATCCAAAGAAACAGCACCTGAGGCTGTTATAATAGTTAACTCTACTTTCTGTAGCAGAATGTCTTGAAGGAAATCTGAATGGTCTCTGTCTGTGGCTGTCTCACCATGGAGATAGGAGTATTTATGAAATCTGGAAAAATACAGAGCAGCTTCAAGCCAGACTTCACTTAGCAATCCACTTTGCTGCAAAAACTCACCTTCTTTTTGACCTTCTACTCTGCCTTATTCTTCCTTGTAGTCAAAGTGTATGTGCCAGAATCAAGGAGACTTTTATGGTTTCTCCTTACAGTGAAAGAAAGAGAACTTCTCTTCACAGAGTCATTACATAAAATCCAAGGTTTTCACTGTATCTTGAACTCACCCTACTATTGTGGCAGGGATGGAATTCTGCCATTTATATGGTAAAGACTAGTGATTCTTAACCCTGGTGTATATTAGAATTACTTAGGGAATTTGAAAAAATATCATACATGGATTCTACATCTAGCATTTCTGAGAGATGTATGTTAGAAGGCTTGTGGGTGGGACAGGGGCAGGGAGTGGTCCTGGATAGGATGCCAGCATCATAGTTTTTTATAAAAGGTCCCCAGATTCTATATGTATCCAGGATGGGAACCACTGTCTACCTCTCGAGCTGAGGCAGGGTTAGATCCATGGGCACTGCATAAAAAGTGACAATGAAAGTGAATGTCCTCAGTTCCTTTTATGAATTTTGTTGCTAATAGTAAGAGATGATTGAGATCTCATTGAGTTGAACTTCTCATTAAAAACACAAATGCAACATAAAATTGATGCTACTCTCAAAAGGTTTATAAAACTATCACAGTCACAAATATTTAATGACTAATATGCTTGCAAAGAGCAAAAGATGTCTTTGGCAGAATTACTTATGAAATGTGTCTGTTGGATATGACATAATATCAACAGTGTTGAGTAATTACTGTCACAGGTGTTAGATGCCAGCAGATATTTTGCTTTGCAATTGACTAACATTACTGAGATGCAGAGGGTGAATCTGTGTTGTAATTACAGTTGGCCCTCTATACCTGTTGGTTCTGCATCTATGGATTCAATCAATCTTGACAGAAAACATAGACCTACAATAATTGCATGTATACTGAACATGTACAGATGTTTTTGTCTTGTCATTATTTCCTAAGCAATAGAGTATAACAACCATTAACGTGGGGTTTGCATTGTATTAGGTACTATAAGTAATCTAGAGATGTTTTAAAGTATACAGGAGGATGTGCTTAGGTTATGTGCAAATATCTTGCCAATTTATATAAGGGACTTGAGCATCCATGGAGTTTGGTAGCTGTGGAGGATCCTGCAACTAATCTCCAATTGATGCTAAGGGATGAGTATAACCTTTGTGGGGAAGAGCATGGCAACTTTTTGTTTGGTTTCTCATTTGAAAGTTACGACACAGAAGAAGATAGTTTATTTGTATCAATATTGCTGTTATCGTTGTTATTTAGCTGGTGATTATTTTGTGAGCCATAGAAACGGGGAAAGGTGCATTGTAGTTAGACAAGATGAGGTCTCAGTCATGTATGCAGCAAAGGGGGCACTTCACAGAAAATAATTGGCAAATAACAGTATTTCATGGTCTTGCCAGAGTGAAAAGGGAAATAGTGAAAAGCATGGCCACGTTATGGTCAGGTTATGTTATCTTACTGTGCACTCGGCCCTCAGAAGAATGAGCAGCAAGAGCACAGCATCCTTCCACACTGCACTGAGGTGTGATGGCTGCTGAGAGGGAAGGTGTTCATGTTAGCTTTTAAAATGAAGAAGTTACCTAAAAACATTATTTTGTGGTCCTGGCTATACTAGTGAACACCATTCTTTGATTTGCAAGTCTGAAGAGATATAGGGCAGCTTCAGGCCAGACTTCCTCCGGTGATAATATTGTAGCAATATGCTCCGTATTTTAAATAGCTTGAGTTTATCATCTTCATGAAATATGATAGCATTTCATGTTGAAACAAAATATCAGGGTTTCTTAAGAAGATTAAACATTGGTGGGATCCGCACAGTGGTATAGTGACTGGTAGGTCCTACATAGTCATCGAATCTGGAACTGTAGAGGCAAGGTTCAGCTCTTCACTTCTTACCAACCATGTGACTATAATTTCTTAAGAAGATTAAACACTGGTGGAATCTGTTTTAACTGCCCAAAGTTGTTTTTTTCCACCATGGAATGTTTTGCTCCTGGTTCCATTGAGTGGTAACTGAAAGACTGATTACATGAAGTGTGGGCAGAGCTAAAATGGATAATGCAGTAGTCATACTTATATACTGTGCCTAGTATATGAGAAATTCATCAAGACTGCTTCAGTCTTAAGCACTCAGTTACCTTGTCTGTCTGGATCTTTGTAGGACTTGGAAAGTAGTAATCAAGAACTCTATTATTAATTCAGAAAGGAATTGCTTACTTCTATGGAGGAACAATCTTGGGAGGAACAAAGCTTCTATAGCATATGTATCAACTACAACAAAGCAAAACATTTATAGATACTTAGTTGAAATAAAGTGTTACAGTGGAGAATATTTTTGAAAAGTCTGTGGTAATCAAGAGCTCTTAACTGGAATTTACTGAATTTACTATATAGCACACAATAATGTGTTAAGATAAATATTGTGTGCATGATAATGAAGATGGAAAAATGTTATTGATACTCTCTTTATTTAATGTGTTATATTGCCAGAATGACTGAGTTTGGTCTCTATGTTGGGTCCTGATTCTGACACTTGGTAACTATGTGATCTTGGCCAGGTTACTTTTCTTGTGTCTTAGTTTCTTCTATTATTAAATGTAAATGAGCCTCTCTCCCTCAGAAGGTTGTGTGAGAATTCAGTGAAATGACACAGATGATTTAGCACAGAGCCTAGCCCATAGTTAGCACTCAGTAAATGTTAGCTGTTCCTATTGCTGCTTTTTAAAGTGAATGTCAAAAGGCTTATGAGGACTTTCATACATTCAGTCATGACATGAGTCTACCAACCCTCTTTTTGGTTTATTTTGTTTGGTGTGCTCTTCAGTTTCTGCATTTCAAATTCTTATACCATGTTTAGTAAATCGAGGGGAAAAACTGTATGGTTTAGCTGCTTTTATTGTCTTTTCCAGCAGAATTTTGATAATTCTTAGAGTGTTTCTGAGTTTCATCTTTTTCTTGCTCTCCCATCCTCCTTCTGCACTAATGTGCTACACAGTCATGAACCTGGAACTGTAGAGCCAAGGTTCGGCTCTTTTGCTTCACTTCTTACCAACAATGTGACTATAATTTCTCTAAGCCTTAGTTTTCATATCCCATAGGATTGTTGTAGAATTAATGTGGTGTATGTAAAGTACCTGTTGTGCACAACTGCATACACTCATACACAGAAAGTTTTTCTTTCTGTTCTTCCTCTGTTTTTCAAGTAATTTAGTGACTGGACTCTCTGCTATCATCTAAAGAATTTGAAGACTATGTACTAGAAGACCTGCCACCAATTCTTGGGAAGAAATCTTACAGACTCTTCAGGTCTCCCCAGAGAGTTACTTTGATAACCAGTGGTACAGTTATCACAGTGGTGATACAATTTCACATTTTCTGTGTGAAAGTGATTTGTAAATTGCAGATGAGTAAACAGTTACAGGAATTATCCCTTCAGTTTCTTGTTTGCAGTGGACTGAATGTTTCTGTGAGGGCATGAGTTCGACTTACGGCCCTTTGAAATGATAATTATTAATTCGCAAAAACTCCCCGTACTCAGCATTGAGAACCACTTCCCTTTCCACTGTTTTTTCTAGCTGTATTATTACACCCTCAAGTGGAAAAACTACTGCTTTTCTGGGGCATGACCATTTTGTTCTACTCTGCTATTGTTACCTACTACCTTTTTCAGTCACTGCCTCTCATTTGTTGAAAATTTAGCATCTGGCTCAGAGTATTTCCTTACCCTGATTCTTGTTATAGACATGAGTGATGTTAGTGTCCACATGAATGGTCCCGTACAGCATTCTTACCTTTCCATCCTTAGTTCTGCCTTCACAGAGGATGTTCTATGAACCCATGCTGGATCTAGCATAGCTCCAACTCTGAATTCTCAAGTTTAAATATCTGTAATCTGATAATGCTTTCTTCTTTTGTGATGCAGCGCTACTTTACTTGCCTTTGACTTTATGCCCCACAACTCTCCACTTTATTTTTTTTTTTTTTTTTTTTACTATTTTTCGTTCCTTTTTTACTTTATTTCCTGTTTCTTCACCTATACTCTTACCAATTTCTTCAGTTTTCCCACTCTCTTGGTCATGGTACTAGGACATGATAAAACTGTAAGCGTGGATCAATCTGTTTATATTTCCTGACCCTACACTTAAGCTTCTGGAAAGAAAAATCACCATACCTATGCAGATTGATACATAATTTGTAGATTCGACCAGTCCCTCTACAATGGTCATTAATCCTCCTGTTGTATAGTTTTGAACTATTTGACTTAATACCATTTGACAGTTTAATGAAAGACATGTAGTCTCAGTCCAGAAAAATACAAGAATATACACTTAAAAATTTGCTTGCAAATTTAGGGGATCTTTTGAAGGTCACTCATGGACTTCCTAGAAGTCCTTTATATTTAGTTTGAAAACTCCTGATCTCGGTATATATCTGTTCCATCTACCACCATACCTTTTCTTGAATCTTCAAACTCTCCATTCACCTGTTTCCATCTTTCAGCATAGGACCTCCATTTACGTTGCAACAAAAATAAGAAATTATTCAGCCCACCAGCCCTGCAAACCTGCCTGCATCCATACCGCGTCTCTGCTTCTTTCCTCATGTTACAATAAAAGAAGAACCTGTCGTGCCCATGCTATGAAACCTAGCTGCCTTTTCCTTAGAGATCTGTTTGTTTCCTGTTTCTCTCTGATCTTTGTCTTTAGCATCTTTGAGTCAACCTTTTAAACTTCCTCAAATCTCTATCATTAAAAAAAAAGACAAATCCTCTTCTTCAGCTTCATTTTTCCTTTAGCTGGTGGCTCTCCTTTCTTTTTCCCTATAGTGCTGGAATACTTAGAGACTTTGTGTATTCTCTGACTCCTTATTTGCTGCTGCGTTGCCTGCTTCCACCAAAGAGACCTCCTTCCGCTACATCAAGTGGTTACTTGTACGTCTCCTTAGAGCATTAGGCATATACATTATTTTCCACTCTTGAAACCTACTCTTCCAATGAGTCTCCTCGAGTTCTTTCTTCCTGTCTGGTTTGTTCTAGATGTCTGTGAGCTCTTCTTCCTCTATCTGTATCTAAAGTGTTAGAAGAGACTCATACGGGAAATTAGGATCTCTTCTCTCTCAAAGAGGCTTCCTAGATCTCATTCATCTCATAACTGAAGTGACTATTACTACTATCTACTCTGTTGCTTAAACAAAGAAATCTTCCTTGCCCCATATCAGTCATCTGCCAAGTTTCGTCCGTTGTGTTGCTTGCATCGCTATCAGAGTCACTATCGCTTTCACTCTGCACTGCTCCTAGTTAAGGCCTTCATTGTAAATTACCCAAACGACTATGACATTTTCTTAACTAGGTTTCCAGCTGCTAGTCTTGTCCTTTTCCAATTCATGTTTCATGGCAGTCTCAGTAATCACTAAGAACACATATTTTGTATAATTTTAAAAATTTAAAGTACCATAATTACATTGTCTCCAAAGCAGAGCTCTCCTATTATGTGTGGAATATTTCTGTAATGGTTGTTTTTCTAATTACAAATAATGATTACTAAAAATGCCTATTGAAAGTAGGAAAGGATACTAGGATGTCATTTATCATAATAGTTACCATTCATTAAACTATGTGCCAGATACTGATCCAAGCACTTGACATGTATGGACCTCTTTATTCTTCACAGGAACCCTGTGGGGGCAGACACCGTTTGTTAGTATTCTCCATATGATAGAGAGAAAACGGAAACAGAAAAAGAATGAAAAATTTGTTCGAAGTCCTGGTCACATTACTATTAAGTTGGGGAGCCAGGTTTCACGCCCCGCCAGTCTAGCTTTCAGCCCTGAGCTTACAGCCACTTCTCCAGTGCCTCTCATGATACTATGTTTTCACTCATTAACTATGATTCTAAGATCTAAACTTATTGCTTAGTGATAAGAGTTAGAAAACAGGATCATAAAATTAATTATTTCATCTAGTTCCTGGATTGAATTCCTGTTAAGGCATTATGTGATTCTTATTTCACCCAATAAATGCAAAGATCTGTAACGGGTCAGTCAGTATACAGAGTACCAGATTAAAAATAAATGTAGCACCAGTTTTTTTAGAAATATTAAAACGTACATGTCTATGGTTAGGGTCATTAAATTTAGAAGATCTTTTTGATGATCTTCTTAAAGCCAGCAATTGTCTTTTTCATCTTTGTTTATCTAGTACCTGGAATGGAGATAGGCATTTAGCACTTAAATGTTTATTGAATATTCTTATTAGTGCCTTGTATCTTTTCTACTCTTTATTGCATTGTTTACTTACTGTTTTTATTTTAGTTGAGTCTCGTAAGAAATTGACTTACTTTTTTTTTTTTTTAACCTAGGGGATGTCCCACACTTGTTCAAGCATTGCCAGGCCCTAGCACACAAGTCACTGCAGGCAGCAACCATACGGCAGTACTTTTAATGGATGGACAGGTCTTCACATTTGGAAGTTTTTCTGTAAGGAATTTTTAAAACATTAATAATATTGCATTATACCATTGCCTTATAATTTGTCTCTGTTAGCTATTTTTTCTGGTTCCAGTGAAATTCTTCTATTATAATTGTTACATATGCATATTTCATACCTTCATCCCCAACACACACAAAACCTGAATGATATTCTTTGAAGTAATTTTCCTTTCTAGCTCAGTATTAGAATTTATTGAATTTAACAGCTTTGTTAGAATTGGACGTGTTTATTTCGGATTAAAGTCCTTTAAGCATTCAATAGAGCTAATTCTGTCTTTAATTGTTTAAAATTATACTTTCTTTTTTCCTTTTCCACCCTCTGAGTCTGTCTGCCTGTTACTGGGTGCTTGTGTGCATTCTCTCTCTCTCTGCACCAAAGCTTAAAGAGAGTGAAAATGCCCTAAGAATTTTGTGTAGTTTGAGCATAGCAGATATCAAGAAAAATCTTTGTGAGACTGTGCTGATATACTTCTACCATTTCTGACTTGGGTAATTACTAAGAACTCTAGAACCTAAGTCTCTGGGATGACATTTACAGCTTTTGATTTTTTTAAAAATGTAAATGTATACTTAAAATATTTTATTTGGAAATGGTTTCAAACTTAGAGAAAGGTTGCACAGCTAAGAATAGTACATAGAATATATGGTTAATGTCTTTAACCAGATTCACCTAGTGTTAACATTTTGATCAAGCATTTGCTTTATTATTGCACAGGTGCCTGTTCCCTCTCACACACACAGAGTGTGTGTGTGTATGTATATAAAACAATTTTTTTTCTTGAATCCTTTAAGAATGTCTTGTATACATTGTGGCCTGTTACCTCGTACGTACTTTAGTTTGTATTTTGTGAATTGACCCAATAATTATTTTTGGTATGTCTTTCCCCTCCAATCTAGGATCAGCCTTACATTTGCCTGTTGTGTGTCTTTAGTCTCCTTTAATCTGTAACATTTCCACAGCTATGTATTGTCTATTATGACATTGATACTTTTGAAGAGTATCGTACTGCTTTAAAAAATAGAATGCTCCTCATTCTTGTTTCTCTGATAGGTCCTCATGTTTAAATGCAGGTTGTGCACCCAGGCAAAGATACTCTGTAAGTGATGTTGTGTTTGCCTCACTGCATCACATCTGGAGGCACAGAATGTCCATCTGTTCCTCATTGATTATGTACATTTTGATCACCTGATCAAATGTCTCGTTTCTGTACTGTTTCTCCTTTGCAGCTATAAGCAGTCTGTAGATTGACACTTTTAAGATGCCTGCTTCTCATCAAAATTTCCCCCTAGATTTAGCATCTATTGATCATTCTTTCTTTAACTAGTCTTTAATGTTTAAAAAATGGTGAGTTGTTTTTCAGCTCCAGTAGGCACTTCGCATTTTACTGTAAGCAAGAGCCCTCCTTTCCTGTTTACTTGTTTGTCTATTTATTATTGGTATAGACTCAGGTACTTGTATTTTCTTCATTATCATCTTTAATTATTTGGGTGCTTAGATTATCTCAGACTTGTATTATTGTGACATACCCCTTCATTTTTTGGAGCACTTCCTTTCTTTCCAGCATAACAAGTTGTTCAGGGTTTATCTTGTACAGGCCCTGTATCAGTCCTAGAATCAGCCATTTCTCCAAGAATGCCAATTCTTCTTAGTGGGGAATAGTAATAGATACCAACTGGGCACTAGATGTATTCATTGCTACAGGACATCTTTGTATCTCCAGTATGCATATATGTATGTGTCCACATATATGTTTGTATTTTAGAAATCATAGGCCAGGCATGGTGGTTCATACCCATAATCCAAGCACTTTGGCCGGCCCGAGAGTTCAAGACCAGCCTGGCCAACATAGTGAGACCCCATCTCTATAATAAAAAAATTAGCTGGGTGTGGTGGCATGTGCCGGTGGTCCTAGCTGCTCAGGAGGCGGAGGTGGGAGGATCACTTGAGCCCTGGAGGTCAAGGCTGTGGTGAGAGCCATGATTGCACCAGTGCCCTTCAGCCTGGACAGCAAAGCAAGATCCTGCCTCAAAAAGAAAGAAAAAGAAATAAGCCCACGCTGTGACTTCTGCTTCCAATCCATTCCCACAAGGTTCTTTCTTACCTGGTTCTGTTCTATATTTATGTTCTTTCTTCCTTGGTAAGAATCTTTGCTCTCAACAATGTCAATATATTTATTTCTCACTTAGTTCCCAAATATATCTAAAATAGTTTTACATTTGCTTTGCCTATACAAGTCCAAAAAAATGAACTCACTGAAAGGTCAGTCTTGCTCCTTCCCCTCCCACCTGTTCTCCACCCAGAGTCTGAGGGTATATAGTCAAGCACTGTCCATGAGTGGCCTGGATTCTCTCTCTCTCTCGTTCACTGGAAATTACAATTCCTTTGGAATAGAGTGGTGCTTATTTGTTTCAGTTTAAGATTCCCCTCACCCTATCCTTTGATTAAATTTTATTTCACTTTTTAAATATATAGTACATTTACATGTTGCTAAAAATGAAGTTATACAAAGATTGTATACTCAGAGGTGTCACTTCCTCTCATATCCCTTACATTTCTGCCTCCCCACACCTTTCACTCCACACTTGTAGGTAACGAATGTCGTCGTTTTACAGTTTATCCTTCTTGTATTTGTTCTTGTGAAGATAAATAAAGCATGCGCACACACTATTAAATATATATCTATACATGTATTATGTGTATACATACAGAGTCATGCACTGCATAAAATACTGTCATGAACAGTATTTTGGTCAGTGATGGACTGCATATGCTAAGGTGTTCCCATAAGATTATAATTCATACTTTGGCTATACGTTTTTTAGGTTTAGATACACAAATACTTACTAGTGAGTTACAGTTGCCTACAGTATTTAGTACACCAGCATGCTGTACAGGGTGGTAGCCTAGGAGCAATAGGCTACACCATATCACTAAGTGTGTGGTAGACTATACCATCTAGGTTTGTGTAAGTCCACTCTGATGTTCGTACAATCAGAATCACCTAATGACACATATTTCAGAACGTATCCCTGTCATTAAGTGACATGTGACTGTATATACATAGATATATTTCCCCTTCCTCGTTTTTTAAAGGTAATAGTCTGTATATGCTCTTTCGCACTTTGCTCTTTTCACTTCAGTATATCACCTAGAAATCACTCCATGTTAGTTCATAGAGCTCTTCATGTTTTTTAACCTCAGTCTAATACTCCATTGTGTGTTTATATGGTAGTTTATTCATTCAGTTTTTTATGTTTGTATATTTACGTACTTTGCAATGATAGTAATGAATATTGTTAGAAGTGTATCTCTGAGATAAATTTCTAGAAGTGAGATTACTGGGTTGAAGGTTAATGCCTATGTAGTTCTCCTGTATTTTTCATTCACATTAACAGTGTATGAGATTGCCTGTTTTCCACAAAATCACCAACAGAATGTGTTGTGGTACCTTTAATTTGTGCCAGTCTGATAGATGAGGAATAGTTCTGCTTACTTCAAGTTCCTTTGCCTTTAGTTGGTGCTCTGATCCTTACAGTTCACATCCATATTTAGTATTTTGGCATTGAAGGTTAACTTTCCCTTTGTTGGGATGTGTTTGCCTGTGCTGTTTCTCCACATACCCCTGTTTTCCTTCTTAAGAGCTTCCGTTTTTGTGCTCTGCATATGCTCAGGTTTGCAGTAGCAGGTGGGTGGAGAGAACTCTTGGAATTTGTCTTCTTCTGCTTATAGGAAACGTAGAGATCATGACACCTGCTCTCTCCTTATACTGCTGAAGGTTTGAGTCACTTGTAGATTTGTTTGCACAGCACGTTTTTGTGTCTTTTGAGAGGGTTATGTGAGTGGTAAGATTTGAAGTCAGACAGTCATTGTCTTCCAGTCCCAGCAGTCCCAGTTGTGAACTTTTATGAATTTAAATTTAGCTATTTATAACCACATTCTGAGTCCTTACGGGATTGTCCAGGTATCTGTCACATTTTTGGACTGCTTTTCTTCACATTAGTTGGTAGTAAGGGAATACGTATTTATTTCAATAGTCAATGAAAAAGATAACTAATTTATTTTTTCTCTGAAAGTAAATATTTCCCTAAATATGAATCTTGCTCTGTCATCCAAGCTAGAGTGCAGTGGCGTGATGATGTCAGTTCACTGCAACCTCTGCCTCCTGGATTCAAGCAATTCTTATGCCAAAGCCTCCTGAGTAGATGGGACTGCAGGCACTTGCCACCACACCCAGCTAATTTTTGTATTTTTAGTAGAGGAGGTTTCACCATGTTGGCCAGGCTGGCCTCGAACTCCTGACCTCAGGTGATCCGCCCTCCTCGGCCTCCCAAAGTGCTGGGATTACAGGCGTGAGCCACTGCACCAAACCATTGTTTACATTTTTGTGCTCTCTTATTTTCTTTGTCAAAAATAAAAACCCTTTTACAGAGGGTGAGAAATAAACGTTGAATGTTTTGGCTGCTTCTTTTATCATGTGATTGCCATGTTTCCTTCCCTGGTTTTGTCCAGGGATTCCACAGTCAGTTTGTGGATGTGTTTTCTTGCTGTGATACCGGGTGGTTGGATGAGAACATGACCAGAGTGTTTGCAGTGCTCTCGGCTCCCTTGTTCCAGAATGCTGTAGGGGTGGAGAGCTCCTGAGCCAGGGGTGGAGGAATATCTACTGAGTCAACGTCAACATTCTTTTATTCTTTTTCAGCTACTGGCTTAGTAGTGAAAAATTTCCTATTACTTTTAAATTAAACACTTACCTGACCAGGTCCCTATAGATAGCCATACATTTAAAGTGGTTAATAATTATTTACTTAAAACATCATACCTTACCATTGATTGTGCTGTTTATTTTAAAACATAAATGAAATAACTTATGGACATACCATCTGAAAACATTACATATTGTTCTAATTTTATTCAGTTTTAGTATTTATTTTGGTCTTTTTACTTGAATATTCTCAGATTGTATGAGTTCAATAGTGACTTTTATACTACCAACTTATGTCAGAGTGACTTTTTAAATGAACAATTTGCAGTACTAATATTTTAACATACTGTGTGTATTTATCATACTTTTCATTTAATTGTAGGCAAAGACAAAGTATTTTGGGGATATTTCTTGATTGGAAAATATTTAAAACTTTTTTTTTTGAAATGATGCACTTTATACTTTATTGGGGGAAGACTTTACAGGAATAATAGAAATTATTGTATTACTTTATAAATGTATGGTCCAAATTTCGTAGGTATTATATTTATTTTAAAAACCCAAACTAACAAGTGGTGAAAAATAAGGTTTCATAGAGTGATTTTTATCTACTGCCTCCTTAACTTTATGAAAATTTGATTGTTTACACAGCAATATTGTTAATATGGTTTATTTAATCTTTTAGAAAGGACAACTGGGCAGACCAATTTTGGATGTGCCATACTGGAATGCAAAGCCAGCTCCCATGCCTAACATTGGATCAAAATATGGAAGAAAAGCTACTTGGATAGGTGCAAGTGGGGACCAGACTTTCTTACGAATTGATGAAGCACTTATTAATTCTCATGTACTTGCTACGTCAGAAATTTTTGCCAGTAAACACATAATAGGTAATACTAGAAATAAACAAATGCTCCTTCTAAACTCTTGTCATGATTGATAGTAAATGGTTTATCTTTCCCTATAATGAAATATAGTTTTGTAGGTTTTTGTTCTGTTTCTGCTCGAAGAAATTTAAACAAGCCTGTGAATGTGTTTATATGTGTCTGTGTGCTGAAAGAACGGAATAATTGGGAGATCTAGAAACCACAGTTTTCGGGAGCTAGACAGTGGTAGAACTATAAACTAAATTCTGGTAAGAAAATCCGTAAGAGATTTTTCTGCATTGTTTCTTGCTTTAAAAAAGGTTAGAAATTAATTTTTATGAGAGGTTATATAAATCAAACTTTGAAGTTTCATGAAGACCAACATGTCAGTCTATACTTGTGTCCATGATACTGTGAATAATTATATAATAGAGTGGTATAGCAAGAGATTAGGAGCATGTGTTGTCAATTTAGACATCCTGAGGTTTTAGTCCTAATTTTCCCACTTAAAGATTTTTTAGTTACTTAGCCTCTTTCATTCTCCACTTATTCATCTGGGAAATGGAGCTAATAATACTTACTTTATGGGTTTTGGGGAATATAAAAGCATAGTATATATTAAAATTATATATAAATATTCTTTTTCTTAAGGCCTGGTACCTGCTTCTATATCAGAACCTCCTCCATTTAAATGCCTTTTGATAAATAAAGTAGATGGGAGTTGTAAAACTTTTAATGACTCAGAACAAGAGGATCTGCAAGGATTTGGTGTGTGTCTTGATCCTGTATATGATGTAATTTGGAGGTAAGCATCTCAGTTTATAAAACAGAATAGTAAATAAGTTTTGATGCAATTATACTCTTACGGTAATATAAATTTTATTTACAGGCAGACTTTTCACACATCAGTACTCTCCTGTTTATCTAATAACTGCAATTCTGTCTCAGTGATTCACAGGGACCTTTATAGTATAGCACAGTGGTTAAAAGCGTGCATTTTGAGCAACACTACCTAGGTTTATCCCAGGTCCATAACTTGCTTTCTGTGTCACCCTGGAGAAGTTACTTTGACTGTGTGCCTCAGTGTTCTCATTTATGAAATGGGGATACTAATATTACAAAGGCTCGTAGTAGGTGCCATAGAAGTGTTTGTTTTTATTATTGTTATAATTATTAGTTTGACTGTCAAGAGTTCTGTTAATTATTTTTAGTCTGTCATCAATCCTGTTTATATTGTATAGAATTTATTCTATTTTTTGTTCTTGTAATTATTACCAACTATGAGGAGAAAATTATGCCAAAGACAATATAGAATAAAGAAGAAAGAAGATAATTGAGCTTGCTCTTTAGGAATGTGCATTAAAAAAATACTGGTAGAGAAATATTCAGGGTTATATGCACTCTGGAAATTATTAAAATGTAGAGATAAATAAGGTACAAAAAAGACTCAAGAAATTACGTTGCATTTGTTTAAAATTTATTGTGTTGCTTATATACAGAACAAATAAGTTACCCTTCTTAGCGTTTCTAGCTTTGAATACTAATAGGAGGTATACACTGCCATCACCAGAGTGGCTGATCACAGGTCTGAGCACTTCTTTCCTCTTGTGGCCGGTCTTAGAGGCAGGATTCCAGTAATTTGAAAGGTTGAAGTGGTGTGAGTGAGGAGACTTTTTCTCTGTCTTCCTTCTACTGCCAGTGCCTGCTTGCATTCTCATCAGACAGCTAAGTCCTGAGAGGCCACGTGGTAGCAGTGGGTTAGATGATCTCGAATGCCTTGCCAACTCCTTGGTAATGTTCTTCCTTGTTCCAAAATAGAGATTAATCATGAGGCTTGCATTTGGAGTGAAGAGACTGCTCCACTTCCCAGGTAGCAGAGAGTAAGCTAGCCAGCTTACTCTTATTTGGGCATTTTGTGAGAAGGCGTAGGTAGAGGCCAGTATTGGGTTGCATACACCTCAAACCAGTTACATCTCCCGGGCTGCATTGTGCAGGGTGGATAAAATAACAAGAGACAATGGGCAAATGCTCTTTTGTGGTCATTCTTATGGAGACATGAGGTATTAAGAACCAAAGTTAGAGTGGTCACAGTGGGATAGAATGGAGGGGATAGAGAGGAGAACAGATGTAAAGACAGAATTGGCGGCAGTTACTTAGATTAGAAGTCAGTATACAAGAGTCTTAGTTACCAAAGAGCATGCTCTGGTTTGGACTTAGGTGTAAATTGATGTTTTATTGTTTTGTAGTTCTTATATGTTTTATTTTTAAATGAAATAAATTTGCATTAACAAAACAAAAATAAAAACTGGCAGTGTGGAATCTGTTTCTAGATACATTCACTAAGTTAGCAATAACAGTATAACTAAGTCTAACAGTAAAAACTTGCTTGAACTAGACCCATTTTCATGGGGTCTTAACAGAACTTTGAAGTATGATATTCAGCTGGCTGAACCTTGTCTTTTTCACTTATGGTGATAGCAATAGACAGATGATCTCAAATGCCTTGCCAGCTCCTTGGTCAATTTTCCATTGTTGGAAAACAGAGATTAAGAGATGTTTTGGTAAAACAGCTGAGAGGTATTTTTCTTTAAATCAGGATCAGAATTTCTGTTATCCTGATTTCTGGCTGCTTTGTGTCTTCTGTGTTTTTCAGTGGGGCACTTGCGTTTTACAGCTATCATATGCATTACACATCTAGTATTAGCTTACTTTGACTTTCCCTTCTGGCCTGCATCTGCTTCCTTTTATATTATTTAGAAGCCAGCTTCGCCTGAATAATTGGAAACAACATCTATAAAGTACAGATAAACGTTAAGAATACCTACTTTATTTTCCACATAAAAATTTACACAAATAATGTGTGAATTTGTGTTATTTTTTAAAAAGCAAAGCAAAAATACATAGAGAAAAAAGGATGGTCATACTCAATATCTATTTCTTTTCCCATACCAAATCCCAATAACCTTCTCTGTGAATCACAAGTATGAAGTTTGGTTTATATTTGTCTGATAACTTTTAAAATGCATGTGTTTTTCTTTTCATGTAATAAAAACATACCTGTTCTAAAAGTTAGATTTTTGCTCAAAAATAATTTAGAGATCTTTCCAAGTCAGTATTTAAATAGCTTCATTATTAAAGCTGTGGAGTTCTGTAGTCTGGGTATACCAAATATACTTAACTGTTTGCCCATTAGTGGACATTTTAGGTTGTTTTTTAATATTACGATATTACCTACAATGCTACAGTGAACAAATACATATGTAGCTACACAGAGTTTTATACACATGTGCAAGTATTTCTGCAAGCTAGCTTTTAAAATGTAGAATTGCTGAGTTAAAAGATAGGCTCACAGAACAGTAAAATGCCTGAGGTAAGTCTCCATCACTTTAGAAGTTTTTATCTTGCCAAGGCCGAGAACATTCCTGGGAAGAAAAGACAAGCCACAGTAGGATCTGTGCCCTGTACTTGTTCTGAAGAGGTTTGAGGGCTTCAGTATTTAAAGAAGAAAAGTGAGCAGGAGGAAGAAGGGAAAAGAAAAAAAGAGAGGATGTGATCACATTCTTGTAAGGGTTTGATTAGGCTTACTGAATCCACATGTTGCACATGGAAAGGAAAGGGTAGAGGGAACAGTGAATTATGTATTTGTCTGGAGATAGTAAACATAGAGTAGAGGAAGCAGTCAAATATGCATTCATCTGAGGGGGCAAATAATTTCTGGTCTCTTCTTGTCCCTTACCATGAATTTTCCAGAACCAAAAAGAGGTTTGAATCCACAGATAATTAGAAACCATGTGTTTCCATTGTTTACCATCAAGAGAGTTAGTGAAACTGTTGAACACTAAAGACCAAGGGAAAATCTTAAAAGCAGCCAGAGAGAAAAGAACGATCACCTAAACAATTAGATCACAGGACTTCTCAAAAGCAATAATGCAGTAATATTAATGCTACTAATTATAGAAGCTACCATCATATAATTTATTTTCTCCCAAATGCTATTTTAAGTGCTTTTTAAAAATAATGTAAAATTTTAAAGTTGTGGTAAAAATACAGGTAAAATTTACCATCTTAATTATTTTAAAAGTCTGCAGTGAGTAGTGTTTAGTATATTTATGTTATTGTGAAATAGATCATCAGAACTTTTTTCCCTCGGAAAACTGAGACTCTATATCTATTAAACAACAGCTTGCATCCCCCACTTCCTGACCGCTAAAACCTCATGAAGTGAAGATAGCTTTTTGAAGTTTTTGTTATGAAAGAGTTAAGAGAAATAGAATGAGGAGGACGTTGTGGGTTCCTAATAGTTTCTATTGGTGTTTACTGTTTGTTCATATGGTCAAACAGCCACATCCATTCTATCTGTGTTTCCTTTCTGAGAATAGCATTCCATGTCCTTGCCTATTTTTGCTATAGATTGATTGTTTCTAACTCTTGAAGATATTGTAGTTTTGTCTCACATATACACTTCACATTTTTCTTCAATTTGTCTTTTGTCTTTAAACTTTTTAATGGGGCATTTGTTGAGTGTCATATTTATATGTGTGTATCAAAACTTTAAGTATACAGTCAGTTGCTGTATTATTTAAGTATTATAGTCTACATTACTATTTTCAAATTATTTCACTTTTAGTGATTTAATTTTTTTGTATGTTTAGCTTAGATCCAGAAGATAATGAGCTACATTTGTCCTTTTTAAGCTGACTGTATTATTTGTTATCTTTGTATCATCAGTGATGTTTTAGGAAGTTTTTTAAAACAAAACTGCGTTGAGGTGGCTATAATTATTCTTTTCCTTTAAAGGTTTCGACCAAATGCTAGAGAACTGTGGTGTTACAATGCAGTGGTTGCTGATGCCAGACTTCCCTCTGCAGCAGACATGCAGTCCAGATGTAGTATTCTAAGTCCTGAACTTGCCTTACCAACAGGATCAAGGGCACTCACTACTCGATCTCATGCAGCTTTGCACATTTTAGGTAGGGTTGCGATTTGATGTACCATTAATTCACGTTAATGTGTGCTGTCCTGGGTTTTTTTAAATTTATTTTTTAGAATATTTAAATTTATATGTAATTCTATCTTGTTTGTTAAATATAATAATATACAAAATAAGTTACTCCTCTAAGGCTAATTCCACAGAAAACAATACATGAGACATGTACCAACACCATGAAAGATTTATGTATGCCCAAATAGTTAATTTTCCCAGAGGTAGACCCTTAAAAATAATGTTTTTGCTCAACGTGAATATATAAACTTTTAAAGATATGATAAAATATTCAAGTATATGTTTATGTATATTATTTTAAATAATAAATTTTATAAAATATAATTAATTTTATATACTACTTCCATCTCTTCTTATATAACACAGTTTTCCACAGCATATCAACTTTATTCTCATTTAATTACTTTGAGATATAGTACTTTTGCAACATATTTATTCTGTAGCTAGAAATTTTATATCACTCTACATAACTGTATTTTGTTGCTTTTGAAAATGATCCTTAAAAAAGACTCATTTTAAGACTCTAGCACTTGCAGTTGTGAAATCATATTCCTAAGTATAATTACTAGATCATAAATATAACTCTTTGTTTCTTTTTTCTGAAATTTCATTTTGGTATCTATTGTAGGCATCCAAAACTAGTGTTGATTAAGGTTATGTGACGCTAATGTGTCTTCCTCAAATAGTACTTTCAGAATCAGACTAATTTGGAGAGTTTCATAAAAGGAAGAACCTTGTAAGAACTCAAAGGCTAAGTGATTTCAACTTTTCACCGATCCAGTTTTGTGTAAAAGGCCGTCATATGGCATGTTTAAATATGATCATTAATCAGACAAGGGAGAATTTGTATTGGTTTTGAGTATTCTTCCATGAAATGATGTTTAAAGCTTGGAGTAACATTCCAAGTTTGTTTATTTTAATATATCCCTTATAGCATTTAATGTCACCAATACCATAGGACATTTTAATTTCAAGGAGTTAATTTTTGTTTATTTGTTGTTTTAGGTTGTCTTGATACCTTGGCAGCTATGCAGGACTTAAAAATGGGTGTTGCAAGTACAGAGGAAGAGACTCAGGCAGTAATGAAGGTTTATTCTAAAGAAGATTATAGTGTGGTAAACAGATTTGAAAGTATGTATACTTAGGTTTAGGAAATATTGTCTTACAACTGAAATATATATGGATATTGTAAAACATAGATTATTATTTATATCATCCAGGTCATGGAGGAGGCTGGGGTTATTCTGCGCATTCAGTAGAAGCTATACGTTTTAATGCCGACACTGATATTTTACTTGGTGGTCTTGGTCTGTTTGGAGGTAGAGGAGAATATACTGCCAAAATTAAGGTAAAGTTCATCAACAGTGTTGCCCTTTTTTGTTTGAAGGTACTGATTTTGTCTTAATTTATTATTTTATTTACTGTTTCATTTTTTTCATTTTAACTTGGTTTATTTTGTTTTTAATGCTTCTTTTTAAAGATAGAGGAAACACTGCTAAAATTGACTATAATAATACTAAATAAGAAACTCATTAAATATAATTCAGAAGGGAGGAAATGAAAGGAAAATTAGTTTTCAATAATTTAAAACTGAAAAAAGGCTATTATCTCAGTCTTTTGTATGGAACTTCCTGGAGGTCGAGCAATACCAGCCTTTTTATGTGGCTACTTTTTTATAGCCATTTTAATGACAGAGAAGGTGCAACTGTTTAGGGACATTTTGATGTAGCTAAAAAGTTTTGAGCATTTTAAGTTCCAAATACTATGTAAACAGACATCTTAACCCTAGGAATGGAGACCAGGGATGAGTGAGGGATCGTGTTAGGGGAGGATTCCATCTGGTAGGCAGACTAAAAATCATTGAGAGTCATAAGTTTACCACACCTATTTGTGTCTAAAAGAGCTAACAATTATCCGGAGCAAAGTATATGTTCATTCTTTGAATATTCACTAAGAGTTTGAATGTTCTGCTTCTCAAATTACCTGATTTTGCTCTTAAAATAAAAAACAAAACTGTAATTTTGCCTGAATTTCAATAGCAGGCTTCACAAAAAAAAATCTCAATTAAATGTCATCTGTTCAGGAGGTATTTTCTTAGTTCTCTCAATAATATCTAAAAATGATATCAATATGTTAACACTCCTTTATAATGATGGTTTCCAAGGACACTCCCCATGGATACCCAACCAGAACTGACAAATTTAAAGAAATATTTCCTTGTTTCTGGTTATAGTTAGAATATGTGTGCTAAAAAAACAGATAATGTAAGAATGAATAAACATTTAAAGCTCCTATAGTTAAATGGAGTATAGTGATGGAATAATAAGGACTCTTGTAGCACATGTATGTTGATAATAAGAAAAACAGTAGATTGTCTTTGGCTTATTTCAGTGCAACTGCTTCAAAATTATTTTAAGATGTCTTGATTCATCTTCAAGTTAGAAAAGCAACCTCAGTGTGTGCTTGACAATGTCTAATAAGCTCATCAGGAAGATATATTTTTCCCTAGCTCTAAGAGATTTTTTATATTTGGAATAGTGAATAACATAGTGGACCTTATCTTCAAACATTGTGGTATATAGAATTATAGAGGCCTTCTATATATGTATTTTTTATATTAGCCCTATTTTTCTTTTTCAGCCTCAAATTCTACCTCACTCCTCCTATCCTCTAGAAATGATCTCGCCTTTGTATTCAGTTATCAATTAGTGGACTAAGGCCTTTCAACAGTAGTCTTTTTTTTTTCTCCCTTCACCTCTTTCTATGGTTTACATTTGTTAAGCCCTTCTTTATTTTTTGTTTTGTTTTCATACCTCTAGTTGTTTCTTCTATCTCTTTGTAGGTTCATCCCCTTCCACATGGCCACTGAAAGTAGGAGTTCCTCAAAAACCCAGCTCTAGGTCCTCTTTCTTCACATATTCTTATATGTATTCTCTTTTAAGCCCAAAGTTTTAATACTCATCAGCATACCATCATCCCCAAATTTATATCTCCAACTCAGATTTCTTTGATGCATTTCCATGTAAATACATTAAAGGCACATCAGTTATCAGTCATAATATCTCAGCTGAATTCATGCCGTTCCACTGATCTCTCTCTTGCGATTAGTACCACCCTCCATACGCTTGATACATAGGCCAGAAACCTAGACATTTTTTTGATAGGCCTCCTTATCTGTTTCTTCCCAACAAAAAAAAAAAAGACTCTTCTTTCACTACCCTAGGCAAAGGTATTTGTCTTGGACTAGCCACCTAGCTAGTCTCTGTACATATTCTTTCTATATTTTCTGTCTCCATTCTTTCTCTTACCATTCCTGCTTGAACCTACTCCAGTCAGATTTTTGCCCCCACCACTGACATTGCCCTTGTTAAGGACACTGCTGACTTTCATATTGCTAAATTCGGTGGTCAAGCCTCAGCTCTCATCTTCCTTAACCAGTCAGCTGAATTTAACCCAATTGAGTTCTTTTTGAAATATTTTCTTCCTTTGTCCCCCAGGACACCACACTTCATTTTCCTTCTGTCCCACTGACTGTTCTTCTTAGGGTCTGCTGGTTGCTCATCATCTTGCTGACCTCTAAATGTTGGAGTGCCAAGAACTCACTTTTCCCCTTTTTTTAAAGTATTCTCTTCCCCATAGTGGTCCAGCCTCATGGACTTTTATCTCTGATGACTTTTAAACGTATAGACCTCTTCTCTGACTTCAAACCCATATGTACAACTGCCTAAGCTGTGTCTCCACATGAACGTCTGTTAGGCATTCGGAGGTAACATGTTCAATAATGTGCTTCTGATGATCTGCCTAAACCTGCGGTCCTCTGGTTCTTCCCCATCCCAGTTAACTGACTCAGCATGGAGTTAACTTCATTCTTCTGTTTGCTCAGACCAAAAGTCTTGGAGTCATCCTTGATTCCTCTCTTTCTTTCACACATATCTGCTTTAGCAGCAAATATTGTGGTTCTACTTTCAAAATAAATCCAGAATCTAACCACTTCTGAAAACTGCCACTGGTATCAGATTGGGCCATGCCACAGCCATTCTCATCTGGATTGTAAAAGTAGCCTCCCAACTTGTGTTCTACATCTGTCCTCACCCCATTTATTCTGTTCTCAGTGCGTCAGAGTGATTCTCGTAAAATGTACTAGATTGCATCATAGTCTTTTCAGAATACTGTAGTGTCTTCCTATGTTAAAATGAGAATCAAAGGCCTTAGAAGGACCTGCAAAGTCCCCATCAGAACTGGCTGTCATCACCTCTCTGACCTTTTGTTCTACTAGTTGTTTCACTCTAATCCCACGACACTGGCCTGCTTATTGTTTCTCGAACATTCTAGGCACAGTCAAATCTCAGTACCTCTTCACTTGCTATTTCCTCTTAACTACAGCTCTCTTCACTTCAACACCTACATAGCCCGCTTTGTCATTGTCTTCAGAGCTTCATTCCTTGGTAAGCCTATTTAAAACTGTAAATTTGATTCCCAACCATAAACTTACTCCCACTAGCCCCTAATTCTTTGTAATATTTATCCCTTAATGCCCAATTTCTAGAACTGTGCTTGGCATACAGTATGTGTTCAGAAATATTTGTTGAATGTAGATAGAGAAGCCAGGTTAGGGGCAAATTACTAGGAACCTTCATATCATGCTATGGAGAAGATGAGAAACCAAGGAATAATTTAAGAAAGTTTTCTGATCAGATAATCATTTTTATAAGGGTACTAAGGATCATGAAACAAATGCAAAAACCCTCAACTTTGTGGAACATGGGTTAGAAGAAGAAGAGAATAGAGTTAAGACTAATTTGTCTTTGAAATATTCCAGCCAGCAATAGGGAATATGGTTGAATTGAAAAGCTTTGGTACCAATAAGAGAATAGATACAGTAATGGCAGATTAACATGGAAAAAGGATCATTTCAGGCTTTTTTTTTTTTTTTTTTTTTTTTTTTTTTTTTGTGTAAATTTGAATATTGGTCAAAAAAAAGTGAGTGCCAGGAACCACAGAAGGGGAATTGAACCCCCC